>JBBUKS010500107.1:0-14387 GCA_038050645.1 Hedychium gardnerianum | reverse complement strand
GTCATTCCAAATTTAAATACAAAACCCCTTCATACATAATCACTTAACCAACTAACAATAACTTCTCTTAACCGAAAAAATTCTTCATGCATAAATCCATATCCAATTCCAATAGCAAAACAACCGCAAACCAACTTACAATGCATGAATCCAACTACATAAATCTAGATCCATGCAAAAAAGGCATCATATTTACATAACCTAACTTCCCAATCCAAAACAACTCCTTATGTATTAAATCATATGTCATGTCTTTAATCAATACATCGATTTACACCCCTTTACATTTAAGTTATCATTTAGCTTTATTGACACATAACTTCATGTATATCGAAACATAATCCACCATTAATCCTATCACAACATAACTATACTCCTTTTGAATTCATACAAATAATCCAAACTCACGTATCACACACCCTAATTCACATACTCACAATTATCATGCTAAGTAAACTTAATCCATACATGGTCATCACAATTAAACTACCAAACCCTAATCCATTTATCCGATCCACCAATTTAGCCCTTGTTTCAACAACCCCAACATATTACATTTTTTTTTAAAGTCGAATTCCAAATACCTTACCCATTAATTTAGTATCAAATTTCTCGTCAACTCCTAACCTAACATCCTTTAATTGTAGATGTAGATATACATATGAAATTAAATCAATACCACCATCCATCAAACATCCATAATACTCCAACAAAAATTATCTTTCTTGTTGATTGCCGGCACAAATTTGGTTGGATGTGATCGGAGCAAAAGCCAAACAAGCTTCACTGTTAGCAATTGATACGAGGCTGATCGACACTCAATTGGCCGAAACTTAGAGGTTTAAACAAATTACATCAATATGGTCTATAATCAATCTGAAATCAACACAAGGCCACTACCATAACTCAAATCAAATTCTCCATTTTCTACATGTATCTTCAATACACGAAGATATAAGCCACATAATAACAATACACTCATTACTGAATTCATAGCCCCCAAAATCATACTCAACATATCTAACATGAACTAAACATCACATGCATATTACTCCATAACAAATAAATTCAACTCCACATCCTCTACAATTCAATACTATTTAATAGATCCAATTCATCTACAAGACAAACCATAGCACTACAACAATCTAATCATACAATCAACAACACAAACCTCCACTCCATGATAAACACCCCAAAATATCAAACCCTAATTAAGTGTTTACCTCCTTCCAAAAGCTGCTATGTTCTGTGGTAGAAGGGATTGGTTGGAGCTATAGTGGCAACTACTGATAACTCTGTAAACATCAGAGTGATACACAGATAATCCTCCAGATCCACTGCTATAACACGACAACAAAACCAAAAACCCAATCTATCATTCTTACCTCACGGTGGCAGTAGCCGGAGTTGACTGGCAGTGATTGGAATTGACTTGGCAGCAATGTCTGGGGTCGGTAACAGTGGTCGTGGCTAGATGGGGTGGCCGGAGGCGAGCTCCCAATATGATCTGACGATGATTGGGTCGGATGGCAAACCCCCAACCAAGGAGTGGAAGAGAAGAAAGGATCGGAGTTGGATCCTCTTCGATTGGGACTTAGCCAATCCGTTAAGATTGTTGGCGGCAATGAAGGCCGACTGAGAGTGGTGGCTAGGGAAGAGGGAGGTACGGTGGCTTGAGTGCAGAGACAGGGGAAGAGAAATGGCGGTGAGGGGTCGTAATGATGGAGAGGCTCGAGTCAGCGGTGACGAGAAGAAATCAGGGGAAGAGCTCAAGAGGAGGGGCAGCGATGTCGAGCGAAATCGGGGAGAAGAAAATGAATTAATTATCAGGATAGAGTTAGGTTTTTATTTTATATACTTAGGTTAATTAAGGTCAACTTTAGGTTGATTAAACTTATCAACTCCCAACTTAAATAGTAACTTATTTAAATAACTTATTTAAATGCAATTTAAACACGGAGAAATTCTAAAAATTTCCAAAAAAAAATCTTTTAAGCTTATTCCCCAGTCAACGCACATAGTTTAATAATTTTATTATTTAAAATTATTGTATTTAACAAGGAACCTCTAAGCATTGGGGGCGCCTCCAATGTTTGGGCACTTGAGGTGCCTTCATTCAATGGGGGCGCCTCTAGGGCCTAGCGGGTGAAGCACCTCTAGCTGCTACAAGGCGCCTCAAGTCCTTCTGATCGCCTGGGTTATCTCTGATCGTCCGAAGTTGAGCTCACCCGAACCCAACTTCGACCTTCTCCTCGAGCAAGCTTCATCCCCGGCTTCTCGTCCCTCAGACCGCGTCCTTCTGGCCTCGTGTCCCTCAAACCGCGTCCTTCTCGCTCCACCGGTGTATTCTTCCGCAACTTCTCGTCCCTTGGATGCACCGAGCCCGTCGACTCGCTTCTCGTGTCATCCTTCTTGTCCACTGCGTCTTCCACTAGACTTCTTGTGTTCCTAAGTTCTTGCACACTTAGACAGAAGGATCAAAACCACACAGGATCTAACTTAACTCGGATGATCACATCAAAACTACCTCGGGGTACTTACAATCTCTCCCTTTTTGATGTGCATCAACCCGAGTTCAAGTTAGAGTAATCAAAACTTAAAGTTATAACATATTAACTACATGAAAAGAATATTGCAATTAAGTACAAAAAAAACTACAAAAGTCTTAACATTCCTCCTTAACTTGATATTAGTTCTCCCCCTTTGATCACATAAAAAAATCGGAGAAAATATTAAATATTGAAAAAAATCATGAAAAAAATTTATTGAGGATGTATACACGAGATAAAAATCTGTGTATTTTTACCACAATTATTTTAAGAAAATAATTTTTTTAATAATTAAATCACAAATATCCCAAAAATAATTTGAAAATTATTTATAAGTTTATAAAAATATTTTTAAAAAAATTGTCGATATTCAGAATTACCAATCTGATTCAAGAAAAAAAATTGATGAGAAAAATACTTTTTCTTATAGAGGAAAAATATTTTTCTTTTAGAAAATTAGAGATTTTCTAAGATAATAATTTAAAAATAGGATTTGATAGTGAAAAATCTTGCAAATTTTTCTAAATATTTAAACTATAAAATCATTCACGGAAAAAAAAAATTGAAAGTAAGTTTTCAAAAAAAAATAATTTTAAAAATTCAATTTTTGTTAAAAAATTCATAAAAAATTATGCAATATTCAAAATATTTCAAAAACAATTCTGGTAACAGAAAAACTGAAATTCTATCACAAAAAAATACAATATGAAAAGTAATCGAACAGAAAGATGACGAAGACAATTTTGCACACAGAATGTTAATAAATCAATCATTTTATTTCCTAGCATGCATATAAAGATAATCTAATTAGTTAGAATAGATTTTGGAACCCACAATAAATTTCTATCTACTGGATTAACCAAGTATTTTCTAGGAATATCATAATGTCAAAAAAATTTAATTTGCATTTCTAACATACCAATTAAGTCCTCCAGAGTATCTAAAATTTTCAACATGAAATAAATTTGAATTTGAGCATGAAGAATTCTTTTTCAATATTTGTATTTGTTCTTTTAAATTTTTATTTTCCATCTTAAGTTTATCAAATTCAGGTAGTGGACATGCATTTGCTAATTTAATTTTTAAATCTAAATTTATCTTTTTCAAATTTACATATTTTGATCTAAGCTTGCACAATGATCTAGACATCATTTTAATTCCATGGTAAAGTTGTTTAGGAGGAAGCTTACGTATCTCACTTACCGTGTCAGATTTATAGTTGGATGCTCCCCCTTCACTGCTGCTCTCTTCGGAAGTACCTCCCCCTTCATCGATGCTCTTCTCTTGGTGACTGACCATTAGTGCTAGTTCAACATATTTCTCAGTCTCGGATTCTTTTGAGGACGAGTCATCCCACATAGCTTTGAGGTTCCGATGCTTGACTTTTCTAAATCCTTTCTCCTTTTCTTTATTCTTCAATTTGGGGCAATTGTCCTTGATGTACCCTTCTTCATCGAAGTTGTAACATCTTACCTTTCTCTTTCTTCGAAGAAATTTCTTAGCTTGTGACTTATTAAAATTATTAGTTTTAAAAAATTTATTTAATTTCCTTACCATACAACCTTCTTCTTCGTCATCAGATGAAGATTCTGAGTCTAGTTCGATCTTGTTGGCTTTCAGTGCTAAATTTTGGTCCGGTTCATTTTCTTTTCTTAGACCTGTAATTCTAGATTCATGTATTCGAAAGTAGAAAATAATTTTTCTAAACTGATTACCTCGAGGTCCTTGGAGATATAGTAGGAATCTACTATTGATGTTCATTCTAGGGTTCTTGGGATGCATTTAGAGCATACCTTAGGGAATCCCGATTCATTATTGTTTCTCCGAGGTTGGTGAATCCGATGATCAACTCCTTGATCTTTGCGTGTAGTTGAGCCACATTTTCTCCCTTTTCCATCCTAAGGTTCGTTAGTTGATTCTAGAGCAGGTCTCGTTTTGTTAGTTTGACTTTCGAGGTTCCTTTATGGAGTTCCAAGAACTTTTCCCAGAGTTTTTTGGCAGAGTTGTAGGCACCGATCCTGTTGACTTCTTGAGGCGTTAAAATACTTAGCAGATGAAAATCTGCCTTGCCGTTTGCCACGAAGTCTTCTCTTTATTTTTTATTCCAGCGTAGTTCTTCAATTTCTTCTCCGTTCTCATTCTTGGAGTACTTTAAAGTCATATTTAATGCAAACCATAATATCAAAATCCGTTTTAAAAAAAATACCTCCATGGGTGAATACTTGATCCGGTCATCTTCTTGTTACTTTAGTTGACGATTAGTCCTTCTAAAGTGGTTGGGCTCTGATACCAATTGTTAAGACCGAAGGAATTTAGATGTCTCCACAATAATATGATATTGTCTACTTTGGGCCTAAGCCCTCATGATTTTATTTTTTGACTTTACCCAAAAGATCTCACACCAATAAAAATATCTTTCTTTTATAATCTCATGATCTTTCTCATATATTTTCAATATCAAACTTTATTTACAATCTTGCAACCTAACAGTCTAGTCAATTTATTATTTTCATTTCTGGATCGAAAAAAACTATTCTATTCATTCTTATTTTTGCCCAAGTTGTCTACCAAGTCGATTACTCTGCCCAGTCGACTATTAATAATCATTAGTAAACTCAATATCTTAAAATCCAAACATTACTAATTGAATATCTCATTTTTGTTTATTGTTTTGTGTTTGAAGTTTTATCAGTCAATTGCTAATAAATTTTCAGTCATTTACATAACCTAAATTTAGAATATTTTAAAAAAGAATACCTCATATATTTGTGATTTCACGATAATGTGTGACTAATCGACTGCTCAACTGACTTGATTCCTAAGTTCATGTCTATTTTTTTTTATTTGTCCCAAGAGACAAGTTCACTTACTTTTCTTTCGGAACTTTATCTTTACTTATCAAAAGATCTTCATATCTCTAGGGATTTCATTTTGCCAAGAGATTCCTCACGCCTCTAGGTCTTTATTTTGTCAAGAGACTCCTTCTGCCTCCAAAATTTCATAATGCCAAGAGGCTACCTCATGCTTTTAGTTTATATGTCAAGAGACTTCTCATATCTTTTTGACCTCATTTGTCTAGCATCTCACTGATCTGTTAGGACTTTGTTTATCTGATTTTCAACTTGCTAAGACTTTCATGCAAGAGATTTACTAGGACTTTCATTTATTGCCTCTACAACCTTATCAATTTTACCAACACCTACGTACTAGTCATTCATATAAGATCACATTGTTATCTATCTTAAACGTTACCCAAATATCGAAACACATTTGTTTGGTGCATGATTGCACTAACAAAATAAATTATCCTTTCATAATGTGGAAAAATCTTATACAATTTTTTTCTTTTGCAAAATAAATTAACAATTAAGTACAAAAAGAAATAAATATAGACACTTCTTTCAAATATAAGGTATTAACAGATTATGATTTGGTTGAGTGAACTAAGCATACAAATTGAGCCGAGAGTCAAACAAAACTGGTTAAGTTAAATTGAACTAAGTAAATAAATTAAATTAATTAAAGTGGCCAAATTGAATATATTAATTGAGTCAGTCAAGTTAAGTGAAGTAGTTAGATTGGTTGGCTAGCTAGACAATCAATTGAATTTTTTAATTAGGCTAGGTGCACCAGTTGGACCGAAGGACCGTCTAAACTGAGTAGGTTAGATGAATCAATCAAATTTCATAGACTCACAGTAGGCTAGACTAATTAAGTTATCTGAAATGATCAAATCAGATTAGCAAAATGGATGTGCCGAATGAAAGAGACATGCATTAGTATTATTTCACCATTTGTTATAACTTTTAGTACAATAGGTCTCACGGGTTGAAACAGTTAGTATTTATATAAATAGTTGCTTCAAAAGATCTCAAGGTTATTTTTTAGCAAATATAAAATACTTTGTTGAGTGCCTGATTTCCCCTATGCAAAATATCATTATTATATTATATTTGAGAAGTATCACAAGGCAATCATCTTAAATATAGTAATATTTATTAGATAAATAAAATTTACTATTTAAGTATACATTCTCTATGTATATGATTTGATCTTAAACTCAAATATTGAAATTCACAATACGATGCATAATATGAGAGAAAATTATGATTGGATCACAATTAGTGGGTATCTCATCATGTGTAATTATATATGTATTGGAATTTTTTCTAGTCGATGAATTGATAAGACTGGACATCATCAATTCTGTGAGACTAACATATGTTATACTTTTTGATTTGTTCAAGTAGTTGATCCTCGCTAGCTGGAAACATTAGGATATTGAGAGTTAACATATGGATGTTGGTTAAGGGTAACCAGTTCATTGGATGTGACATGTTATGAGACTTCATGTTGTTCTATACATATCTATAAAGATCTCATTGCAGCTCGAGTGCAATTTCTTTAGATTCGAGGTATTCAAGTCACCTTGGTCACGGGTGCTTATATTTTGACATCTTTGTCATACATTCCCTCAGGAGTATAGTTATGAGATGATTGAGTATAAGTCAAAGTGCCTGAAGATATTTGAATAGCCTACAGATGATTCACCACTCCTTTGATAAAGAGACATATACCCTATGACCTCTTGTCAAGATTATTATTCATAAGTCTTTGGCCAAAGAAAAAACATGTCAAAAGGATAATTTTCTTGGGCATGTGTTTGAGTAATTTGAATCAACGGGACAAAGAACTACTACTTGTGCTAGGTGTGACATAGTCAACCTAGTGGTGACACATAGACCATGTCCTGAACCAAGTGGGTATAAGATGAGTGAAAGAAACAGACGCACGAATAACTATAGCTGCTGAAGGGTTTAGAATTATTTTTAGATCAACTGTGATTTTCAGTAAATTGGGGGTCATGATATACTACTAGGTGTCACTCATAATCGATTCATAATTAATGGTTAATTATGAATGACCAACATAACCGGGAACCTATTGAGTCACACACACTATGAGTATATTCGAAAGACGTAAAACAAGTTTGAGAATAGAATTCTCAGATTGAAAGAGATTGAATCTGGTAGAACTAGATTAATGGCAAATATGAAAGATATTTGTGGGACTAGAAGCGATGGTGGTCCACACCTCTTGTAGGCAAGTTGAATCTATTATGGTTTAGTAATAAATCAAATTGGTTTAGTTTAGTTATGAACCAAAGTTGGTTTAGTTTTAAACTAAGATGGTTTGGTCTTTAACCAAGTCTATTGTTAATGGAGTAAACCAACACATATGATGTAGGCTTGGTTTTTGGGTTTGGGCTTGGGTTATGACTTGCTCCCCAAGTCATAGTGAAGAGGTATATAAATACCCTTTCATAGAACAAAAGAAGTATTAATGAAGGACAACCTAATTGTGAATTAGGTTTTCTCTCCTCTCTATTCTCTCTCTCCCTATCCCTCTCTTGCCGCCATTGCCCAAGGGAAGCCACCGTCGATTTTGGCGTCGACGAATTTGGAGCTAATGAATTTGGTGTTGACGAATTCAATGCATACTAATTTGGTGCTGACGAATTCGGTGTCGTCGTCGGACAACAAGTTGTTGTCCTAGATTTGTGCCGCTGAGCACAAATCTAGCCATAGATCTCTCTCGGATCACATCGTCTCCACGCTTGGCTAGTACCAATCGGAGATGAAAGTTTGTTGCTCGAGGAGTTGTCTTGAAGGTATCTCGGCATAGATACTGATAGAGGTTAGCCTTGTAAGGTTAGCTAAACGCTTTCTACAAAGTTCGATTACGAACTCGCTAGTATAATCTCTAAATGAGAAGTGTTATGTATGATTATGTTGGACACATGTGTCTTGTGGATGTGTGAGATGTGTGTTGTAATAATTTAAGAAATAATTATTCTTCCACTACATCGTTTTCAAAAATAAATTTTTAAAATGCGCATGGAAACACCAACAGTGGTATCAGAGCCGCTTGTATTTCGACATAGATCGTAGATCTTGTTTTCATGCATAGGTTGTCATAAACATTATTTATGGAAATTTAGGAAATTACGAATCTGAAAATTATTTCCTAATCTGATGTAAAATTTTTATTTTTGAAAAATATTTCCTAATTTGTTAGGAAAATTTTAATTTTGGAAAATATTTTCTTTATTTATTAGAAAAATCCAATTTTGGAAAATATTTCCTAATTTGTTAGAAAATCCAATCTTGGAAAATATTTCCTAATTTGTTAGAAAATTCAATCTTGAAAAATATTTCCTAATATGTTAGGAAAATCCAATATTGAAAAATATTTCCTAATTTGTTAGGAAAAATCTAATTTTAGAATTTATTTCCTAATTTGTTAGAAAATCTAAGTTTGAAAATTATTTCCTAATTTGTTAGGAAATCCAATATTGGAATTTATTTCCTAATTTGTTAGGAGATCTAATTTTAGAAATTATTTCCTAATAAAATATTGAATTAGATTTGGAAATTGTTTCTTAATCTTATTAAGGGATCTTGGTTTATGGAAACCAAATCTTTTATAATATTTGATTTCCTAATTAATTTATGATAACTATACCATAATTAATGTCATAATTGATGTCATGATTTATGCCGTGAAATATGTCATGATTATGTCAAATAATTTCATGTAGATAGTTTACCTACTTTGCATGAAATTGATAAGATAAAAAATAAATAAAATAAAATCCCTTATTTAAATTTTAAAGTCTACACCTTCCATTAATATGGTTAAAATCAGATTTTAATTTCTTGCTTGGGTTGTTGGATTCTCTTTAAGCTCAACTTGAAATTAGACATGTTTAAACCATTGAGATATGATCTCATGATTAATGGGTTGACTTTAACTTGAAGTATTATTTATTGGACTCTCTCCAAGGTTAGTGTGGATAAGGGTGATATACATATGATGTATATATGTTAATGAGTTAACAAATCAATGTTTATGCAAATATCAATTAGATGATAACATAATGTGATAGTTATATATATGTGATATATAATTGGTATAGTCGATACCTACTACTAAAATTAAGAATGACTTGTTGGACTCTCTCTAAGGTTTTTCTTATTTATAGTGGATATCAACCAACTTGGAGAAAACCTATCATCTCTCGAATTCAAAGTAAGAATTCTTGAATTTGATAAGCAAGTGAGATTACTTTTGTGTATGTGAATTGTTTGCACTACACATTTAAGTCATCTATCTTCTATACTCAATTTTGTATTTCTAGGTTAATAGAATAAGCATGTCTTCTTTGAATTTGTGCTCGACTTTAGAAACAAATAAACTGATAGGGCCAAACTTCTTGGATTGACTTCGAAATTTGAGAATTATTCTCAAGGCCACGAAAGAAGAACCGGCTCCAAAGGGCCCATGTTACCATTATGGTAAAATGAGACATTAGAGAAAAAAACTGCAAGATTTATTTTGAGTTCATGAAGAAGAGAAAGACATCTGATGCTTCATCTTCTTCGGGTATCTTTGTTATTGAATGTCAAACTATTTCTTCAAACACTTAGATATTGGATACTGAATGTGTCTCATATATATGTAATGACGACATAAGTGACCTAAAAAATAGTAGACTACTAGTCAAGGGAGAATCAAATTTGTGAGTTTACAATGAAGCAAAAGTTGCAGCCATAGTCATAAGAACTTATTTGTTGAAACTCCCTAGTTGACTAGTTTTGGAATTATATAATTGTTATTATGTTCCATCGCTAATAAAGAATATTATTTCTATTTCTTTCTTAAATAAAAAAGGTTTTCATTTAACTTTTATTAACAATTGTTGTTACATAACTTTAAATGATGTTCTTTATGCGACTGGAATGTTATGCAATGATATCTATGTGCTAGATATATTCAACGACATATTCAATATCGAAATAAATAGCAAATGTGCTAAACAAGACGATCAATTAACTTCCTACACGTGACATTGTCGCCTTAGCCATATAAGTAAGAAACATATATCCAAATTACACAAGTTTAGAATTTTGGAATCTTTTGAATTAGATTCATTTGATACATGCGTTTCATGCTTAAAAGACAAGATGACTAAGTTACCTTTTAAGAAAAAAGGTGAACAAGAGAATAATGTATTGGACCTTATACATACCGATGTATGTGATCTCATGTCAACTCATGCATGAGGAGATTATAGCTACTTCATTACCTTTATTGATAATCACTCGCAATTTGGGTAAGTATATCTATTAAGATACAAGTCTGAGGCATTTGAAAAGTTCAAAAAAAAAATCAGACATGAAGTAGATAAACAACTTGATAAAAATATTAAAATACTTCGATCGATTTGAGGTGACGAATACTTAAGCCAAGAGTTTCAGGATTATCTTAGGGACAATGATATATTGTCTCAATGGACTCCGCCTTGCACGCCACAACACAATGGTGTGTTAGAGAGGAGAAACCGAACCTTGTTGGACATGGTGAGGTCAATGATGGATCATGCAAGTCTTCTCAAATCCTTTTGGGGTTACACACTTGAGACAATTGTTTACTTGTTAAACAAAGTCCCGACTAAAACCGTCTCTACTAATCCATATAAGATATGAAATGGAAAGAAACCTCATTTATCTTATTTGAAGATATGAGGTTGTCCTGCTTATGTGAAGAGGACTATATCAGATAAGCTATATGCTAAGTTTGATAAATGTTTATTTATTGGTTATCCTAAGGAAGCTAGAGGTTACCAATTTAATCATCTCTTGGAACAAAAGGTGTTTGTCTCAAGGCATGCTTTATTCTTGGAGAAAGAGTTTTTCTTACAGAAAAATAGTGGGAGTGAGGTTGAACTTGGGATAGTTCAAGAGACTCCAATAAATACCGAAGAGATGCCTAATTAAGAGCCACAACTAATTATTCATAATGATGAGGTAACAGCTAAACCTGTTATTACACTACCTTCTCGTAGATCTAGTAAGACATGTCTAATTCCCAAGAGATATGGATTTCTTACAAGTAAATTGAGAGACGTGTTACTCATTGAGAATGAGGAGCCTATTAGTTATGAACAAGTTCTGAAAAGTTCAGAAAGGGACTCATAATTAAAAATCATGAAGTCGGAAATAGATTTCATGTATGAAAACCAAAGTTTGAAACTTGGTCGACCCACCTGAAGGTATAACACCTATTGGGTGTAAGGTTTTCAAAAAGAAAATTGACATTGATGGTAATGTGATTACCCACAAAGCAAGATTGGTGGCGAAGACTATCGTCAAAAATATAATATTGACTATGACAAAACCTTTTCACTAGTAACTATGCTTAAATCCATTCGGATGCTCTTGGCTATAACAACTCATTATGATTATGAGATATAACAAATGAATGTGAAAAATAATTTTTCTTATGGGAACATGTTCGAGGATGTGTATATGATACAACCCGAGGATTTCACATCTGTTGACAAAAAGAAAGTATGCAAACTTAAACGATCCATTTATGGACTGAAGCAAACATCCAGGAGTTGAAATATCTATTTTGATGAGGTAATCAAAGAGTTTGATTTCTTACAAAATCCTGATGAACCTTGAGTGTACATGAAGGTTAGTGGGAGTGCGGTCGTGTTTCTAGTGTTATATGTTGGTGATATATTACTCATGAGATACGATGTGCCCGTTCTATAGTCAGTTAAAGTTTGGTTGTCCAAGACATTTTCCATGAAAGACATGGGAGGAGCAACCTACATCCTTGAGATTAAGATCTATAGAGATAGATCGAAATAGTTGCTTGGTCTTTCACAGTCTACATACATAAATTAAATGCTAAAACAGTTTAGCATAGATGAATCCAAGAAAGGATTTGTTCCCATGAGACATGAGATTTATCTTTTGAAGTCTTTGTGCCCGAGCACACAAGACGAGAGAATTCACATGAGTCAGATCTCATATGCGTCAGCTATAGGATCAATCATTTATGTTATATTATGTACTAAGCTCGATGCATCGTATACTCTAAGTGTCACTAGCAGATATCAGTTGGATCCAGGCATGGATCATTGGGTGGCTGTCAAGACAATCCTTAAGTACTTGAGAAGAACTAAGGATTTATTCTTGGTATATAGAGGGAGTGATATGATTATACATGAGTATACTAATGTCAATTTTCAGACGGACAAGGATGATTCTAAGTCCTAATCTGGATACGTATTTACCTTAAATGGAGCTATAATAAGTTGAAAAGGTTCCAAGAAAGAAATTATTGCTAATTGTACCATTAAGGCGGAATACATTACTGCTTCTGAAGCAGCAAAAGAAGTGGTTTGGATCAAGAAGTTTATCACTGAACTTGGTGTGATTTTGAGCATTGTTGAAGCATTACCAATTTACTGCGACAACAATCGGGTCATTGCTCAGGCCAAGGAACCCAAGGTCTCATTAACGATCTAAACATGTGCTTCCTCGCTATCACTTGATCAGAGAGATCATTAGTAAAAGAGAAATACAAATTGAGAAAATTTCTATTGAACGGAACCTAGCGGATCCTTTGACAAAGACTCTACCACAAAGTAAGCTTGAGAGTCATGTAAAAGCCTGTGATATTAGATACCAAGGTGATTGACATTAGGCCAAGTGGAGTATGTTATATTTAAAGGTATTCTAAGACAATCGCCTTAAATATAGTAATATTTATTGGATAAATAAGATTCACTATTTGGGTGTACATTCTCTGTGTATATGATTTGATCTTAAACTTAAATATTGAAGTTCACAATACGGTGCATAACATGAGAGAAAATTGTGATTGAATCACAATTAGTAGATATCTCATCATGTGTAATTATATACGTATTGAAATCTTTTCTAGTTGATGAATTGATGAGACTGGACATCATCAATTTTGTGAGACTAGCATATATTATACTCATTGGTTTGTCCAAACAGCTAATCCTCGCTGGCTGAAAATATTGAAATGTTAAGAGTTAACATATGGATGTTGGTTAAGGGTAATTAGTTCATTGGATGTGACTTTCTATGAGACTTCATATGATTCTATACATGTCTATGAATATCTTATTGCAGTTTGAGTGCAAGTTTTCTTAGACTTGATGTATTCAAGTCACTTTAGTCACATATGCTAATATTTTGATATCTTTGTCATACATTCCCTTGGAGGTGTAGTTACAAGATGATTGAGTATAAGTTAAAGTATCTGAAGGTATTTGAATAACTCACAGAGGATTCATCACTCATTTAATAAAGAGATGTATACTCTATGACCTCTTATCAAGATTATTACTTGTAAATTTTTAACCAAAGCAAAAACATGTCGAAAGGATAATTTTCTTGGACATGTGTTTGAGTAATTTGAATCCACGAGACAAAGAACTACTACCTGGGTTAGGTGTGACGTAGTCAGCCTAGTGAAGACACATAGACCATGTCCTGAACCAAGTGGGTATAAGATGAGTGAAAGAAATAGACGCATGAATAACTGTAGCTGCTGAAGGGTTCAAAATTGTTCTTGGATCAACTGTGATTTTTCGATCAATTGAGGGTCATGATGTACTACTAGGTGTTACTCATGATCTATTCATAATTAATAGTTAATTATGAATGACTAACATAATCGGGAACCTATTGAGTCACATGCACTACGAGTATATCCGAAAGACGTAAAATAATTTTAAGAATATGATTCTCAGATTGAAAGAGATTGAATTTGGTAAAACTAGATGAAGGACAAATATGGAAGATATTTGTTAGGTTGGAAGCGATGGTGGTCTACGTCTCTTGTACACGAGTTGGATACATTATGGTTTAGTAATAAATCAAATTGGTTTAGTTTAGTTATGAACCAAAGTTGGTTTGGTTTTAAACCAAGATGGTTTGGTCTTTG
>JBBUKS010500096.1:0-14387 GCA_038050645.1 Hedychium gardnerianum | reverse complement strand
ATTTACCTCCTCCGTGTTGGTCCTGGGACGGACTGGCGGGGGCGCTGGGGGCGAGCGTTTCGCCTTTTGCCACAATTTATAGGGTTTAATGCTTGTTTGATGTGTTTTGTTGATTTAACATGAGCCTATATGTTGTGTTCGTGTTTGTTTGAAGATAAAATTCTGATTATTTTTACCTGATACTGAAAAAAAAATGAATTGGTTACTTGACATCATATGCTTTTTGTTATTCCCAATTTTATCTCTTTTAAATTTGCTAATATGAGGTGCACCACCTAATTTGGATGCTTATTTCCATAGGAAATGAGATGGCAGAAAGGATGGCCTACTTTGGGTTGTCAGTGAATATGGTAACATTCATGTTCTACATCATGCACCGGCCATTTACCAGTTCTGCTAATGCAGTAAACACTTTTCTTGGCATATCACAAGTATCTTCTGTGCTTGGTGGATTTATCGCTGATGCTTATCTTGGTAGATATTGGACAATTGCAATTTTCACTACAATCTATCTCCTGGTGAGAACATTAGTGACCTTGGTCAGATTTTGTAGATTGTTCCCAAATATCTCTATCTGTTTGTTACATTTTATTCATGATTTTGAACTTTATTAGTCTTCAAGTGGAAAAACCTTAGCTGCTAAGTTTCTGAACTTGCTGTTGATACTTTACTTATTTGCTGAATTATCTGTCTGTAATCTCTACATCTTCACCTTGATGTCATCACATAATTCAGTGTTTTCAGGTGCACTATGGTAATACTTGATTTGTATCTTGGCTAGGAACTGAGCAAGATTAATCATTATCTTGCCAGAAATATGACACTACTAATGGCTACTCCCTGATCCTATCATGTTTATGCCGGTTTATTTACTAGTCTCTTCAGTAACATAGTAACGTCGGACCGAAACTTATGTATTAGGATCACAATGTCTTTATTGTTCATAAGTTTTTTTCATTCCATTTACTTACGACGCTGATGTTTTGGCTCTTGTTAACTTTGGTAAAATTTCCTTTGCTTGCTAGGGTTTGATAGGGATCACTCTATGTGCAACTATGAGTGTCTTCACACCCAATCAACATCAATGTGATCAGTTATCGATACTACTGGGCTCGTGTGAACAAGCAAAGCCATGGCAGATGATTTACCTATACGTTGTTCTTTATGTTACAGGTTTTGGTGCTGCAGGCATAAGGCCTTGCGTTTCATCATTTGGAGCCGATCAATTCGATGAAAGGAGTAAGGACTACAAGACCCACTTGGACAGATTTTTCAACTTCTTTTATCTTTCTGTCACCATTGGTGCAATTTTGGCATTCACCATGGTCGTGTACATTCAAAGGAAGCATGGTTGGGGCTCTGCCTTTGGCTCCCTAGCAATTGCAATGGGTGTTTCAAATGTTGTTTTCTTTGTCGGAACACCACTGTACCGGCATAGACTACCAGGCGGCAGCCCTCTCACCCGTGTTGCTCAGGTCCTTGTTGCTGCTTTCCGGAAGAGAAATGTGTCCTCCAGTAATGAGTTCATTGGCCTTTATGAGGTTCCAGGTAGAAATTCTGCAATAAAGGGCAGTGGAAAGATAGAACACACTGATAATTTTAGGTACTGTTTATGAACTATTTGATCTTGGCTCCAAGAACAAACTTTAAATTTGCTCTCCTACTATAACTACTGATACATTTGTCTGGTGATGCATAGGTGGTTGGACAAAGCGGCTCTACAACACAAAGAGGATGCAGTAGGCCGTAACCCATGGCGGTGTTGCACCGTAACACAAGTCGAAGAAGTTAAGATACTGCTGAGACTTTTGCCAATACCAATGTGCACCATAATGCTTAGTGTAGTATTGACAGAATATCTAACTCTTTCAGTCCAACAAGCATACACCTTGAACACCCACCTGGGTAACCTGAAACTTCCTGTGACTTGCATGCCTGTCTTCCCTGGCCTAAGCATTTTTCTCATCTTGGCACTCTACTACTCCACATTTGCACCGCTGTTTCGCCGCATCACTGGTCACCCGCACGGTGCATCTCAGCTCCAAAGAGTAGGTCTTGGTTTGGCAATATCTATTCTGTCTGTGGCATGGGCTGGAGCTTTTGAGAGATACAGAAGAAACTATGCCATTAAGCATGGTTATGAATATCTGTTTCTGTCTGCAATGCCAAATTTGAGTGCTTACTGGCTACTAATTCAGTATTGCTTGATTGGAATTGCTGAGGTATTTTCCAATGTGGCCCTTCTGGAGTTCCTCTATCAGGAGGCTCCTGACGCCATGAGAAGCATCGGATCTGCTTATGCTGCTGTTGCAGGAGGCCTCGGCTGTTTCGTAGCTATCATCATAAACAACATTGTGAAATCAACTACTGGAAATGAGGCCAAAGGGCAGGTTTCATGGCTTTATCAGAACATAAACCAGGGGAGGTTTGATTACTTCTATTGGCTTCTCGCGGCGCTGAGCTTCATAAACTTCTGTGTCTTTCTTTTTTTAGCTCGGCGATACAAATACAGGGTACGCAAGGTGGTTGAGCTATAATTTACAGAAGTATAACGATGAAATGGATTCTGAAGGAAGTATAGGATGCCATAACATGGAATTTGATCATGTTATAAGAAGCTTTTTGCAAAAATGCAATATTATACTGGATTCAGTTTCTTGGATCATGCAATGTGCTACTATTTGTATTGCTGAAGTTGACAAAAGACAATTGTACTTTATCATTTACTAAACTTATCCCTTGGAACACTTCTCCAAACAATGTGTGGACATGTTCTTGATTTTGGAATGTTAGAATAGAATGAAAAAGTACACTTTGGTTTAGATATATAACTTGTTTATATGCGATCTCATAAAGGTGCGGTTGTTATAAGCTTGAGGATTTGCATATTTTACTTGGTAAAGATTCGATTGGTAGAATTGAATGAATATGCACACTTGTTCCAACCTCATAACAGCTACTTATAATCATGGCTTAAAAACAACAAACAAAACTTTCATGAACAAAGTAGCCAGTACTCTCTGCTTCATGACAAAATCATTAGTAAAAATGATATTATATAACTTAATATATAAAATAAATAAATAGCTTTTATATCATTTTTTTTTTTTGAGTTTAACCATCTTGTGCTGGTGCTGACCATTGACGAGCAGCTCCCTATGCATTTGATCCAGTAGGAATTATAATCCAACTGGACCCTTATTAACCTCCTATTTTCAGCTTCACCAAGTTATGGAACACCAAGGACATAAATAGAGTAGTTAGTACCCTGAACAATATCAATTTAAGTCTACAACAAATACTATGGCCAGAAATTTCCTAAGGATCATCTGAAAGAAATAAAATATATGTGTTTAATATTCTGAAAGATTCCAAAATAGCGGGAAAACACAGTAAATCATCCCTTCGTTCAACTGATGTAAGAAGGGTAGTAACTCGGGTTGGGGACACTGGATGTCGGATTGCTTAAGTTGCGGTTGGCATAGTATGATTCACGTTCTAAAACATCATCAGCAAAATGATACAAGCTTGCACCTGAGCTCCTGGTGCTGTATCCGGCGCTCAAAGCCTGTGAATTGTATGCATTTTGTCCCACAGGAGCTGTTGGATCCATCCAAGCTTCAGAACGTGCAGGAACCAATAAATTTTGTCTAAGTGCTCTCTCTTCATGTGTAACATTTCCATGCGGCCCATAGAAACCACCGTTATAGTTGGCAAATTGATGAGAGGTGTTCCCCTCTGTAAACGCAGTGCTGTTACCTGCTGCTGCTGCCACAGCTACTTCCTTCCCAGCTCCTGAAAGGTGAGCAATTCCTGTCAGTGAATTCACTCTAGTTCCACTATTGGTATTTGTTAGATTAGCCACCCCATTGCCGATGATCCCTGTCAGTGAACTACCACTATGCACACCTAATTCATCACCGAGAGTGTTCCTCCTATACAGATTGCTATAGTAATTCTCAGAGTTGGGAACAGAAGCAGTTTGCACCTCCGGAAGTTGTTTACCAAAGTGAGGTGTGACTACATGTGATTGGTTGGCAGTAGGACGCCAGTAACTTGTGACCTGATCCTGACTCATTTCCTGAGCCTTTCGTTTGTTTTTCAATCTATCATCATCTTTTGAAATTTGAGTTTCAAACTTTGCAATTTTCTGATTGATGTCGAAGCTAGCAAGTTGAGACCGGTCGAGTTTGTAATCCTCAAGATACCTCACTATCAATTTAAGCTTCTCCAATTGCTTTTCATTGGCTTCTCTCTGCAAAAAAACCAAAAATAGATAATTAAGGAAGTCCAGAAAAAAATTCACATCCAATACTTATGCTAATCAACAAAACAGAATTAAATAGTATATTCGATGGTTCTTTAGTGTGTGTGGGCAAACACTGGCTACATCAACCAAACATTCATATTCCTAACATTCACAATGTTGAAAAAGTTGGTTGTCATATAAGACAAGGCAAGAGTTGCGCTGGCTAATTGGTAGAAGCTCTGGCCATTAAATTAGCCTACTAAACCCACTAGCATTTTAAGTGACTCGCACTGATACAGTTGTTGACACACGCTTGTAAATCTGAAAACAAACAGCAACCAGAAGAAAGGCTACTCATCCTATCAACAAAACGGGCAATTTTCCCAACTGCAGATCAACACAAGGGAAGATGGCCTACTAATCCAAGGGAAATCCTCATTAAAGTAAAATTTCCCGCTGATCATTCAATCACCAGTAACATTGAGGTTTCACTATGATTCAGGCTTCATTGGCAATGAGGTGCATTTAAACAAGGTTTAGACAACTTTACTGAGGTTATTCCTCCATTTTTTGGTGCAAAATAGTCCTCCATTGTAACATTAGAAATAGACCAGCATGAACATGCTAACTTCAAATGAAGAACAAATCTCGCCACCAATCAAGTTGATTAACATGAAGATCAACCATGAAGCTCGCCATCACATTGCTGTGGGTTTTTTTTTTTTTTGCCTCGAGCAACATAAAGCCAACAGCTCAGAGATACTCCAACAAGACCCTCTCTGGCAGTTCAAGCCATGCCAATGTCATACCCTTTTGGAAAAATTGCCCTTCTAACAACACCCTTGATGTTGCTTACCATGAAGGTATGAACAGCAGTCCACCTAGATCATGTGGGGCATCAACCCTGACATACTTAAAAATTGGATCTAATGCCTTCCAAACTCCCAATTCTGCCACCACCACTGCCACTGTAAACCACCAAACTCCATCGGTACACCCTCTTGCTTGAACATCTTGATCTCTTTTCAACTTTAGAATGATGGAAATGTTTAAGCCGAGTTGCTTCTGCATGAGAGAGGTGTGTTCTATAACCACAGCATAAACCTTCTGATCAAATGGAATGAAAGGTGTCAAATAGGTCGGGTTGCCCTCATCCCAATCCAGCCAGACACTACCCATCTGAAGATGCATTGTGCCATGCCCAACCAAACTATCCCACAGATCGAACTTGGCACAATCCAATTTCAGGCTACACCTAGATATACATGAACCTGGGCAGGACATTGCCCATAGGGCGAGCTTGGCTCACCTTGAATCTGGCCTGCTTGAATCCAACTTAATATTAAGTGTTTAAAAAATTAAAGTTTCTTCAAATAAATTTAAAAATTATACTTTAAAATTATTTAATTTTATTTGTTTTTTAAAATAATTCTAAAAATTTCCTATATTTTTAAAGAAAAAATATTTCAAAAACTAGACACAGTCACCTAGGGACACCTGGGCAAGAGCTTGGATTGAGTAGTGGTCCTAGCCTTGTCGTATTGACCTATGCACAATACAACAATAATCGAGTCAAGCTCAACCCAAAAATTTGTAGGCCATTAAAGCCCATATCAGACCAAGCCTTCCACAAGGGCATGGAGCGCTTCCTCATCACACCCAGCCATGACAGTGACAAAACAGAGATCAAGGCTCAAAATCATGATGTGTCACCTTCAATGCGCTCTGAAGATTGTTCAGACACTTGTTCATGGAGGAGGCAAGAATGGCAACAAAGCAACTGTGAAAAAAAACAGGCCCAGAAGTAAGATTGAGCTTGCAAAGGCATTTTCAAAACTTCATTCCATCCACTGGGTCTTGCGCTCAGTTTAGCAAAATAAAATAGGGAGATGAGAGATATTTCTCATCTGCTAACATATCCCTCCTTTCCACCCATCAGTCAGTAAACAAGGATAGAAAATCTAATGAATCCAACCTGTCATCCATCATTCAAATAAACAGGCCCTAATACTGAATAATTGGTCAGATGTAAAATTGAACTAACTGTGAAAAAATCATTCTGGAAATAGATAGAATTTTGCAAGAACCCAAATGTAGCAATCTTTCAACAATTAGTTTTATGATCCATCATTTGTTTACATAGTCCAAGCGTTGTCTCAAGTAGCTAAATAGAGAAGTTAATGATACAATTTTAGTTTTACTTGTTTAAAGAAAGTGTGAACAATATCCAAAAATAAATTTTAAAAGGAAAAGAGTCTAGCAAATATTTGCAGCAAACTGTCCTACATGTGATATCATTTATTCATGAGTTTGACAGAAATAGAACAGAAGAATCATACCTGGGATTTGAAAAAAGATTGTCCTTCCTTTCTTTGGCCTTTTGTGGGTTGTGCAATTTTCTGCAAATATGAAGCTATAAGAGGCACAGGGGGGTGCTTCTCCTTGAGCTCAAAAGCGCAAATAAGTTCCACTGCTTCAATATTCATTTCCTTGCTTAACATCTCATTGATTATGTCTGTAACATTAGTACTGTTAGCACCTATGCAAAAAGTACGTGCAAAATAATATACAGAAATAGATAAAGATGCTATGCAGATAGAATATATCCATGCTAAAAAAGAAAAGAAACAAACATGTACAATGATAAGAAATTGAAAGGAAAAAAAACTTGTTAAAAGAAAATTATAAATTACCTAGATTCTGATTGAGGAACACTGCACATTGTACAGAATTAGAAATAGAAGAAAAGAAGGGAAAGGGAGAGGAAGTAGTTTGAAAGAAAAGTGACTAGTAGCAACAATTGATATCTCAACCAAGTACAAGATTCAAGGATGCCCAGAAAAACTAGCAACAGCTTGGAAACACTCAAACTCAATGCAACATAAGTTCGCTAGATCTTCAAGACATTTAAATCCTTGAAAATTCACACAACCTTTATAGTATCCCTTATAACTTGAGAGATCCAACAAGTTTCCATACAACCAATATAGTTCTTGTGCAATCTTTAGAGTTCTAACAAGTCACCATAAAAGTTTTTGGAATTCCTGTGCTAATATATAAGTTTCTCATCAACTCTATATATGTTCTAGATCACTAATGCAAGCATTTTGTGATTAGATAAGTTTTTCTGAAGTTCTTCAAACGGCTAGAACCTACATCAGGGCGAAAGTCAATAGATTAATCAGCAACTAAATCCCATCAGTTGTGTCATTTAATGAGAAACTGCCCTGTAACAGCAAAAACGAGATGGTCATGAAGAATGATGACTTATTCATGATTAGCTAGAAGAGTTGAGATGTTGGGTGGGTAGTTACCAGCATAAAAATAGTGCATAGAGGAGGCTCAAATCAAGACTACCAGAGAAGTTAAATCTTAACAGCAAACCAGAAAAGTAATCCAAAATAATGCCATTTCATGTAGTTTTTGAGTTACAAGGGGATCAATCTTTCATAAGGTAAAAAACCTTTTCCAATTAGACACGCTAACAATCTACTAAAGGATAAGTAGCTTGATTGATTCAAATCCAATATTACTCCATTTCACCCTAAGTCAGGAATAACAGGATGGATTAAAGCAATCCTCCCTCAACTAGTTCAGAACAGTATATCTACTTCTCTCTATTATAGAAACTATAGGGAGTATCCATTGGTATCACTCAGGAGGAAAGGAAGATTACTTCAATCCAACTACTCTTCACCTTCATAGTCATATGAATGTACCTCATTCATTAGTTGGATTTCAAGAATGTAAGCCTCCATACCTGCTGGAAAAATTGTACTTGAAGTAACCTCCACTTATAAAGGAGTATGGTTCAATATCAAACTGGAGAAGTCATTATATCTTTGAAGCAATCCCTTAGCGCATAGTGTAATACGCTAAATTATGCTCTTCTTCTGTCACTCAGTGTTTCAGTTTACCTCTCTATCTAGAAAGTGAATTATTCTTACAGTCTATATATAGATGATATCAACATAACTTGTAATGGCTCTATAACAATCACAAGGCAAAAACTATATCTTCACTAACACTTTTAGACTTGGAATTTACGTAACCTAGCATGTTTTCTTAACATAGATATGTTTGTTCCAGAAGATACATTTATACATCTCAATGGGAATGTATGTCAAGAAAATTGTTATATGGGAAGCTAAGCCAATAAATACCCTTATGGATCTCAATGTCAAACTGTTGCAAGGAAAGGGGGACCCATTATATGAACACAAAAGATATAAAAGGCTAGTTGGAAGATTGAATTGCCTTAACACTAGACATATCATTCATGGTGAATATGTTTAGTTAATTTATTGAGACTCAATGTCATGATCATTTAGAGGTAGTCTTAAGAATTTTATGGCATTTGAAGGATGCTCTAGGAAAGACACTTTTGGGGAATTCCTTGTAGACAGAAGGGGGTGAGGAACGACCATTCTATATCTTTCTTTATTTTGGTCCTCATCGATGGTGTCTAGTTTGGCAAGTAAAGTTATTTACTTCTCAAAACTAAATAGTCTACTACATGTCCCTCTTCAATGACATTATAGATTAGAAAAGCAACTGTCATATTAGAATTTGTGGTTTGCTAATTGCATCTTCTAAAACTTTTGTGCAGTGCCAAAAATTTGCTCTTCCTCCCTCTTCTTAACTTGCAGTATAACTTTGCTCCATTCTTTTCTTGTTTTCTCTTGGAGTCATTTTGAATAACAGAACACAAATAGCTTCTCATAAATAGAAAACATGCTATCATAAGCATGTCTAATCTATAAAATACATAGCAAGTTAGCACATACAAGAGAATTCATTCATAGAATTTTGTTTAGTATTATAAACAGAATAGTGGAAATGTATAACATTACCCCATTCAATAGCTGATGAAAGAAATATCTTAAGCATATGCAGTGCCGATATATGAGATTGCTTGAGTAGGTATATTCTTCAAAGTCCTCTGGACACGGACAGCAACAGAGTGCACCCATGAATACCGTTCCTGGCAAACTTAAGACAGACACTATGAAGATTCCTGAATTCAAAGTCATATTTAGAACAAATGTGGATCCACAATGCCCTCAGATTAATGATGAACTTACTACCTAGGAAGTTGCAAAACCAACACAAGTATCTTAATCTTGTCTGTTAATTTTATAGAGATTTTCAAAGGAAGAATTAGTTAAACTACTTGCATCCTCCAATGGAGCGATGCAAGATGGACTTATAAATATGTTTTCACAACACCCATAAATTGATAGTAATGTATATTTATCAGGCTATTTACAAGGAATTGAATGCTATCTTTCAAAGTGGAGAACCCGACAGCTAGACTTGTAATTCCTGGAGGTCAAAATAAAATGAATGCAGTTTATCACATGCAAGCATACAGAAAATATTTTAAAAAATAAAATAGTTAACAAAAAAGACATCATGACATGGGATGAAAGCCAAAACCCCACTAAAATACTTTTCTAAAATATACCAATAAAGAGCTAAGAGGAAGATATATCTAATATGGTCATAGTAAGAATTTTATTGGGCAAAAATCAAAAGGGCGCCCCTTTTTATTGGAATCGTCAAAAGTGCGCCCCTTTTTCATTTATCATCAAAACAACAACACCCATCCCACCTCAACCTATTTTTATTCTCGAAAATATCTTTATTTTCGGTGCTATTGTAGCAGCTACGAGAACGTAGTTGCTACACTGTTATAACAACTACGATCTCGTAGCTGCTACAACCATATAATACATCTTGTTATTTTCTTAAGAATAATAAATTATATGATCATAACTAATATTGATAATTTAATTAATACTCAATTATATCCATGCATATGTTGGGATTTATAGATAATAAAAAAAATAGCAAGTATATGCAACTAATTGCACATATCCATTTGATTTAACTCAATATTTAATGTGAGTGGTTTAAATATCTGCATGGAGAAGATCAACAATTGAATTGGTTGCAGGTTGCTTAGTTAATTTTAAATGGATTACAACTAATTAATACGCTTAATTAACTAAATTAGAAGAAAGTACAACTTATAAGTTATAATTGTCTTCTTTAATAGAAGGGAATTGACTCATCTTCATGTTGTAGCAGCTATGATCCTATACTGCTACAACAACGCCAAAAATAAAAGTATTTTCGGGATGGGATGCAAATTTGATGATAAATGAAAAAGAAGAACTTTGATGATTCCAATAAAAAACGACACCCTTTTGATCATAGCTGCTACAACAACGCCGAAAATAAAAGTATTTTCGGGATGGGATGCAAATTTGATGATAAATGAAAAAGAAGAACTTTGATGATTCATAAAAAATGACACCCTTTTGATTTTTTTCCAATTTTAATTAGATAGTCATTTTTTCAGTGGTCTCTTGCACAAGGTTACCCCAGTAAATCAAGACAATAATATAACATTGTCATTAAACACAAAAATTTATCCAAGTTGTAATAAAGATCTACTACAAAATCAGCGCTTTTAGTATAAAAAATCTTAGAGAGACAAGATTTTCAGTCTTTAAAACCAGCTACAATCTTCAGGTAGATGAGAGAAGGAACAAAAAAACTTAAAGAACAATAAAGCTTTTATTAATAACATGAAGAACGAAACAACCTTAGATAAGTTTCAATAAAATTTTAGTATTCTATTTTGTAACAAGGAGAAATCTAAAGATAATCTTTTGGCACTTGCAAGAGTACAAGGACTTGACAAGAATCCATGAGAATCAACAGTTAAGGATAGTGTCAGGGATGCCAGCAAAGGGGAACACAGCTCAACATTTCTCAACTATTCAGTCTTGGATCCAAGTATACCAAGCATGATACTTAAGATGGAAAATTATACACAGGTAATACTTGGAATATTCTGTTTTTAAAAAACACTTGGTATATAAAAGGGACGATAGCATGCTGTCCACGCTCAATACCAAAACCAACCAGAAAAAAGTGTATCGAGACGCCATTTGCAAGACGTATGAAAGTAGGCATTTGGCATCACATAGTATGGTATGGAATTATATGGTTGCAAGTTATTGAGATTCTTCATATAACAAAAAACTACAAATACAAAGCTAAGTAAAACTCGACTTTCCATTATTAAAAAGCCATCAACAAGCAACCATTGGGTTAAGGAACCACAACAGGATGCATCCTCCAAGTTTTACCCCATCAATACAATAATTAACTCTACTCAAGTCCATTGGCAAGACAAGCTACCCATGCTACTTGCTCATATAAACAACATTTTTTATCTGTCTACAGTATCCATATATCCTTTGAATGAGCGAACCGGGATAATTCTCTTTTAATCTTGGCCCGTACTCCCTTTTACAGAATTAGACTAGTTTCTTTGATGTGTTACTTTAAACCATCCATTTCATCAGTCCATGTTCAGCTAATCAATAAAATCCCTAAGGTGTACTCACCAACATGGTTGATCCGCCACTAAATCATCAAAGACCTCAACTTGCATTGTAAAAGGTTGCTTTTCAGAAGCATGTTTCCATGAGTAGTGCAAAGACTTTTCTTCTTCCAGTTATGGCTAACTGATAACTAGTTCCGAACAAAAAAACGTCCCTCTTTCAGTACAATTACCAAAATAAGCGCAACATCAACAATTGGCGAACAACATGACGAGGTCCTAATGTTTTCCTTGCTAATACTATACTTCCATGTTGCAATCAGTAGCTAGCCTAAAGGTGCCGACTTGAACAAGTACTCCAGCTTCTGAATCCACACTGGAAAACTACGATCCCAGTCGGAAAAATTAAGTAGACACGAAGAAGAAAGCTGGAATCTTTTCTTCACATTACTAATTACAAGAAATACTCATAATGATGTATAAATTAGTTGAAGCCATCCGGCTCCTAGAAACCCAAACCCAAGAGAAGGGCGACAAAGTAATAAGAAATACAGCAGCCGACGGATCGAGCAAGAAACCAAAGCTGAAACAGGGAATCGAACAGCACAGAAGCGAGACAAAGATTCTTACCTTCACAAAAGCAATCGAATCAAGACAAAAAATTTCGCCCTGGCGCGTATTGGGCAAAGATGAAGCGAGGAAGGAGCCGGGCTTGGTGAGGCGTCGCTGGCCGTCAATGCGGATCCAGCGTAAGCACTACCGCATACGAAGTATGCATACGGGCCTCCATCTGCCGTCCGTCTGGCCTAGAATGGAAAAAGTACGTTGGATGATGAAGCTCTCATAGATAAACGTGTATGCGTCCGT
Source organism: Hedychium gardnerianum (assembly GCA_038050645.1). Taxonomy (NCBI): domain Eukaryota; kingdom Viridiplantae; phylum Streptophyta; class Magnoliopsida; order Zingiberales; family Zingiberaceae; genus Hedychium; species Hedychium gardnerianum. The sequence continues at coordinate 1,911 of JBBUKS010500096.1, read as the reverse complement.
TGGAAGGCGGACAAGTATATGCACCGCATCATTTAAGATTTTTGTTTTTTCAATCTTTTTATAAATAAGAAAACTGCCAGAGCATCAGTTTTTAACCGATTCTATCTGTGGGAAAAATTATTTGTTAAAAATTCATCATTTATATATTTTTTACAAAAAAAATGTCGAGATATTATAGGTGAAGGTTTTTCGGGTGAAGTAAATTTGATTTGATACACCAAAGCAGCAATGATATCTTACCGATAGGCAATAAAAAAAGTATATATAAATATATGTTTTACATGAAAGTGATGCTTTTTTTATCATTTTAATTTTTTAAAAGTGAAATTTTATCATTTGAATAAAGATATCATCCGTTTTAACGAGCTCAAGATCTATCTAAATATATTTTTTAATTTTGTAATAAAAATAATTTGCTTGAATTTATCAAGTTATTTTGATTAAAACAACGTAATGATGAAACTATTCAATTTGAATTCCCTCTTAAAAACACATATTCATAATTTAAAATTCTAGAATATTACATTTTTCTTTCTAATAATTTAGGTTTCTAATAATTTAGGTTTTATTATTATTTTTAACATATAAAGGTACCATTTATCTAAATACATATTCTTGTTTATATTTTTCAATTAATATGAGTTGCAAAAATATCTTAACAGACAAAAATATTTTAAATAAAAATTAATATTATATTTGAATTCCTATGATTAAAAAATATAATTTTGAATTTTATAATTTAGAAGTCATTGTTACGACAATGCTTCAAATTAGTCAGGTTTGACTTATTGTTTTATTATATTTTATAAAAAAAATTAAATTCAGATTATCATGTGTTTATGATGTGTGCAGCATATGTGCAAGAACTTAGCAAAGTATATATAAAGTTTGTGGAGCATGGTAACTTAACAGGGGACTTGGTTTCAATTGTGCATGATGAATTGAAGACTCATAATGAGGAGAACTCGGAGGCGAGATGATGGATGCATGGAGCAAGTTTGGTGCATCTAAGGGACTAAAGAATTAGATAGGTAAATTCTAGAGTGGCTCGTAATTAGATGAACCCAAGGCAAGGAGAAAAGGAGAAGGATGACAGGGAGCAAGTTTTCAGAGTTTTGTGCATGTAACACTTAAAAAAAAAAAGGGTAATTTTAGGATGAATTTTGCGACGAAAATATTTTCGTTCCAAAAAAGGCATCGCCAATTTTTGCTACGAAAATGAATAAAATTCGTCGTAAATTTGTGATGACAAATTTATTCGTCGCAAAAAATCATTAAATCAAATCTGTGATGAAAAAAAAAAATTGCCGCAATTTTGCGACGAAAAAAAAAATTTCGTCCCAATTTTGTGACGAAAATAAAATTCGTCGCATATTTGTTGATAAAAAATAATTCGTCGCATATTTGCGATGAAAAATAATTCGTCGCAGATTTGCGATGAAATTTTTTTTAGTCGCAAATTTGCGATATAACAGTGATTTTAAGATATTTTGCGACGAATCCATTTTCGTCACAAAATTCGTTGCAAAATTTATTTTTTTTGCGATGAATCCATTTTCGTCGCAAAATCTATTTTTTTTTAACAAAATTTTTTCATTTAACTATTTCATCTTGTATACAAAAATATAACTACATCGGGATTACATATATCCAGAATCAAACAAACAACACACCATATATACAAATATAACTGATTACATATATTCAAAATCAAACAAACAACACACTATATACAAAAATATAATTGATTACATATATCTAGAATCAAATAAACATCATACCAAACAAATAAGCAAACATTACACCAAACAAATTATATTCCGAAATAAATATTCTTACTCAATACATATCAAACAAACATAATCTCAAAAATAATAAATATTCATACTCAATACATATCCAAATCCAAAT
>JBBUKS010500086.1:0-14388 GCA_038050645.1 Hedychium gardnerianum | reverse complement strand
CCTTTATAAATAGAAATATGATACAACGAGTCCATACAACAATCATCTTATGATTGGCTCTAGGGCTCTCACTAACAAATAGATGTGCAATATGTTGCAATAGTTCCAAACAAGAAATCATTTTTGATTCTACCATTGAGGAAGAATACATTGCGGCTTTTGAAGCAGCAAAGGAAGCGGTTTGGATCAAGAAGTTCATTATTGAACATGGAGTGGTTCTGAGCATTGTTGAAGTATTTCAAGTTTACTATGACAACGATGCGGCCATTGCACAAGACAAGGAATCCAAGTCTCATCAACGATCAGAACATATTCTTCAGCGCTTTCACTTGAATAGGGAAATCATAAGTAGGAAAGAAATACAAATTGATAAATTTTTCACTGAAAGGAATCATGCATATCCTTTGACAAAGCCTCACTACAAAATTAGTTTGAGAGGCATGTAGAAGCTTGTGGTAATAGATACCAAGGCGATTGGCATTTGGAGAAGTGGGAGTATGTTAAGTTTGAGAGGTGTCATAAGATAATCACCTTAAATATTTTCTTATTTATTTGATAAATAAAAATTCACTTTTTGATTGTATATTCTATATATATGTGATTAGACCTTAAACTGTATTACTGAAGTCCACAATATAATGTATAACATGAGAGAAATTATGATTGGATCACAGTAAGTGGGTATCTCATTATGTGTAATTATGTATATATTGAAATCTCTCTAGTCGATGAATTAATGAGACTAGACATCGTCGATTATGTAAGACTAGCATATGTTATACTCTTTGGTTTATTCAAGCAACTGATCCTCGCTGGCTGGAAACATTGAGATGTTGAAATTAACATATGGATGCTAGTTAAGGGTAACTTGTTCATGGAATGTGCCCTTCTATGAGGCTTCATGTGGTTTTATACATGTCAATGAAGATCTCATTGCAGTTCGAGTCCAAGTTTCATTAGACTTGAGGTGTTCAAGTCATCTTGGTCATGGAGGCTTACACTTTGACATCTTTGCTATACATCTCCTAGGGTATGTATTTATAGGATGATTGGATATAAGTCAACATACCCGAAGGTGTTTGAATAGCCCACAGACAATTCACCACTCCATTTATAAGGAGACCTATACCCTATGACCTTTTGTGAGAATTATTGCTCGTAAGTCTTAGGCTAAAGTAAAAAATGTCAAGAGGATGGTCTTCTTGGACATGTATTTGAGTAATTTGAATACGCATGATAAGGAACTACTACTTGGGCTAGGTGTGATGTAATCAGTCTAGTGGGGACTGTCATATAAATCAAGTTTTGAACCAAGTGGGTATAAGATGCGTGAAAGAAATAGAATCATTAATTACTATAGCAGCTGAATGGTTCAGAATTCTTTTCAAAATTATCTATGATTTTTTTATCAATTTGGGGTCACAATTATTACTAGGTGTCACTCATGACCTTTTCATAATTAATGGTTATTTATGAATGACCAACATAACTGAAAACCTATTGAGTCACACATACTACGAGTGTTTTTCTTTAAGACGTAAAACGAGTTAAAGAATGTGATTCTCAAAGAGTCAAAAAGAGATAGAAAGTGATTAAGTCTTGTTGGACCAATCAAAGGGCAAATATGAAAATTATTTGCTGAACCGGAAGGAGAATAAACTATGCCTATTAGAGGCAAGTTGATTTTATATAAATTTATATGACCAGATTAGTTTTATATAAATTTATATAAACAAACTAATTTTATATAAATTTAAAAGACTAGATTAGTTATATATAAATTTATATGACCGAGTTTTTTTTATATAAATTTATATGACTGGATTAGTTTTATATAAATATATAACAAGGTTTGGGCTTATGAAGAGATATTTATATAATACCTCTTCATGAAGAAAAGAAATTGGAGATTCCTCCTAGCTCTCCAAGGGTTGGTGTCACCCACCTCTCATTGTAACCGCCTCCTCCCTTGTGTCGTTACCCAAGCCTCTTGCCGCAGGCCACCTTAGAGTTGTCGGCCGCCTAGTGGTCGACCATCTCTTTGCCACCACCCAATTTGAGCCGATGGTCCTTGCTTTGCCGCTGGTCACTTCCCTCTTCTTCTTCCTCTAGATTCAATCTGAGAAGGAAGAATACTTGGACACTACCGGTCTCTCTCTTCTTTGTATCATCTCTACGCTTAGCTAATACCGATCGGAGATGTAACTTATCATTTCAGGAGTTGTATTGAAGAAACTCTTACGCTCCCACAAGTGCACATTTACGTCGTTAGTAATATAAAAGATTATCGACCCTACAAGGACTGAGGACTAACGCACTAGTGAGTCTATGATGCAAGTAGCTAGACTAATCGAATTATTAGTGAGTGAATGCTTGTGAACTTAAGAAAGAGAGAGAGAGTGTGTGTGTGAGAGGTTAAGGTCCAAGAAGAAGCGAATGCAAGAGAGTTGGGAAAATTGGTTTGGGAAGCGATTCTAGGATTTCGATTTCACTATGATGCTAGGTAATGTCCCTAGAATATGTTCATATCCATATCCTCCATACTTACACCTATGTAGCAAAGAATTAGTCCCTATTTTAAGGTCTTTTGACCCTAAAAGTGGGTAAGTGTCGATGCCCTTTGTCACTAAGGTCATAGTAAGTTCGGTTGAATGAGTACCCTTTGTCACTAAGAATCTCCCGATTATCCAATCTAGTAGCCATCTTAAAACAGGAACAAATCCTTCACATCTACATGCACTAGTCACATACACATTTCGTCAAACATATACAATGCACCATACACATAGAACAAGAAGTAAACATCTCATAAAAATAAGAAAAATAGTATATCCATAGTTCATACATCACAAATGATATCATAATTACTCCTTAATCCTAGAATGTAAAGTATCTAGTCCATAAACAAGGGGTGAAAGCACAAAGACAATAAAGTAAATATTCTACACCCTAATATAAAAAAGGGAGAAGAAATGCTTCGTCGGATGAAATATTTGTCTTCAGGAGCGCTCTCCTTGCTTGGATGATGGATGGAGCAGATAAAATGGCCTTGGATCATTGGTCGAGAGCCCTAGAAATTATGGTGAATAAACCTTGTGGGTTCCCTTAAAGGGAAGAAAACCCTCTCTTTATGGGGAAAAAAATCCCCTTTTATAGGTAGGGGGCACAACCCCTACCTTCTGGACACGCGACTGTGCCTGGAAGCCACAGCCAAAAGCTGAGGTTCCTGCTAGCTAGAGGCACGATTGTTCTTGGATGGCATGACCCCTATCTAAGAAGGCCCTAGAGGCAAGGTACGACCCTTAGCTAAAGTCTCCTAGAATCACACACGGTCGTTCTTGGAAGGCATGACCATAGTCTTGGTTCCTGCTGGGGATGAGGCACAGTCGTGCATGGATGGCACAACTAGAGGCTTGGCCCTGGCTACTCTTCTTCTTGCTCTACTTTCTGCTCTACTTCTTGCTCAGCTCTCATTTAATCTCCATTTTTCTCCAAAACATGTGTCAATGAAAATAAAGGTGCAGATCTTCGAACGAAGTTGAGTAAAAAGCATGGCAATATAATAAAATGAGGTGTGATAATGTAAATCATAATCAATGAAATGTAAGTAGATGTTCATCATAAAGTGTCTAGAAACATATATAATCTTCGCACATCACACCCCTAAACTTAAACCTTTGCTTGTTCTCAAGCAAAAACCTGCGATCTAGATCCATGTGGCAATAAAGTGCATCATAATCCCTAGTGATTCATGTTAATCCTATCTTATAGTCTCATTGGTGAGCATAATACAAGAATTTGTTTAAGAATGACCTAAGTAATAGTTCACTGTGTTCAGTGCAAATAAGTGGCCTAACATTTCACATGTCAACTCCCAAGCTTAGTTAAATTATCATCTAACTATATTCCTTGTGCTCCTAGTGATAGACACTTAAATACCACACACATGGTTCATATTTCTCAAACTACATAACGTATCAAAGGATCACTCGAATCATGAGAAACTTAACAGTTATTTTCCCAATAACCTAACTCGGTCTCAAAGGGGTAACTTGTTAGTTTTCACTCACGACAACTATTTTTATACCCTTATTCAATCATTTTTTTGGTGTGCTTATATGTAGAACTATAAGTAAAAGATTTTTGATTTTTCTAAATGAGTTGACGTAATCTGAGTTTCTCCAGTAACTAAAATATAATTGAGAAATCACCTAAGAAACACAAGTACTAGTCCAATTCTATGAATCATGACTATTTTTAGATGTATCAACTATCAAAGTCAAGCATAGTGTAAAAGAGATCCGAAGAATAGTCTAATTCTCAAACTCATACAATTAGAAACATGCTCATTTCATACTACTATCGATAGGAAGAAGTAGTCCACTAAACATAGAGCATCTAAAGTCCTCCATTCTCCCTTGCTCAATATAATAATTAATTACAAATTGGGAGACTTACTCGTGGAAATTCCTTGTCCTCCCAAAATGGTCTCATACTTCTTGAAACTATTCTTCAGTCAATGTACAATGTCTCTCGAACATATGTTGGGTGGCATTGTGCTCGTCATGAAGAGTGTCCATAGAAGCATGGAAGTTGAAAAAATCAAATCTAGAGCGACTTGTATCATCGTAAGTGAATGAGTGTCTAGCGGGTTCGGTAGCGGGTTCGCCTCCATGGGAAGAGGATGTAGGGGGGTCCTCGGGGGTGTGAGCAATGTGAATAGGGGGATCACGAATGATACAACTGGTGATGTTTCTAATTGAAGTGCAGTCAAGATTAGGAAGAGGGAGAGGCCACCCATCTTTCCTAAGCCAACTATATCTTTTGTTTTTCCGACTAATCATTTTCATCACTAGACAAGTGTCTAAGACATAATTGGAGTTTCCATGTAAAGGCTCCAACTCATATAACTCACAACCCAAATTGACAATGATGTGTGTGATATACACCCCCCCCCCAAATACAATAATTCTCGTAGATGCTCTAGCCCTCCTTGCTAATGTTTGGAGAAAATAGTAGCCTAAATCAAAGTAGACTTCATTCAACAACATAACCCAAAAATAATAAAGTTCAACCTTCCTTATGACACTATCACTCTCGGCCTGACCAAAGATGGTCTTACTCATAACACGGTGTAGATAACGAAGAAAGGGGTTTTGTAGTAAATAAGCCTTATAGCGTGATGGGTCATAGGCATCATCAGTTAAAGCGATCTTCGTCCAAAATTCATCGCTCTTAAATGAACAATCAAATTCATGACTACCTTCATTGGGAAAAGCAAAGCAATTATTGAATTCAATTAGAGACCTTTCAAAATTTTAATTTAAAATGCGAAAAGAAATTTTCCCTTCATCATTAGAAAGGTGCGTCTCTATCAAACTGAGGAATTCTAGGGTTAATCTAGGGTAGGTTGGATAAGTTAGATTCATAAAGTTAGAAAATAAAACTAAACTAACTCAAGCAAATGAAAAAAAATAAAATAAAGCTATGTACATATGTACAACTCTCCCCAGACTTAAACATTTCATTATTCCAATGAAATCAATAAGGTGGAGCCGGGGGAAAATCGGGGATCCTTCAAATCTATTTAAAATAGGTATCCAAGCATTGTTTTCCAAGTGTTTATGGTAATTGTACATAGAGGTAATTTTTATATGGGTTTGTCTCATTAAAGCCCAAAATTTCTCTTGTTTCTTCTAATCATTTCTTTGCACTTTCATAAAATCAATGATCTTTTGAAATAACTTTTCCTCCCTCTTGAAATGTTTCCACAAATATTAAAATTGTTCATCAGACATTACATGATCTTGCTCTAGCAAAATTTTATGGATGGTCATGTCATGATGAAGTGTATTTAAAATAGGTTGAAATGCAAAAAATTTAAACTTTGAGAGAAGATGTTTACTTGAAGATTTGCTACTTAAAGGCATGTGAATGGAGGGTTCTATAAGCAAAGGTTGTTTAGAGGCCTTCAACATTAGCCAAGTTTCTTTGATTCATATGGTGGTCAAGTCATTGTTTGCCAAAGCTAAAGGGAATCTATCTTTCAATATAAGATTGTATCCATATTTATCCCTTTATATCATTTTTAAAGCCAAACAAAACTCAATATCTAATCTGGGGGTATTCTCCACCATATATAATCCCTCTAAGTCACAACCTAAGACAACATCTATACGAGTGAGCAACCCTTCCAAAATGATGGGACCAGTGAAAAAAGATTTTCCTAATCTAACTAAGTGTTTTACAAAAAGTAGCTCTATTTCAACATTCACTTCTTCAATCATAAACCATAAACATAATAACTTACAATGACACACAATGCCTTCATTTTCACATTAGCCAAAAATTATATGTCTCATGGCTAAGTGGATGTAATGAAAGATTGGGTTTACAATGCATGAATCTCTAGAGATAGCCGGTATAAAATGACTTCATCCCATATCTCTGAGCTTTTGAACTTCTTTCAAGTTTATTATCTTTTTCCATATGACAACTCAAAACATGCATTGAAATCATCAAGAGTCCAAACATAGTTATCATTAAACAACCTAAATGAAATTATTTCTTACTCTTGGTTATTATATCAAAAATTGATGAAACTCAAAATTTCTAAAGTAATTCTAGGATATGTTGGATAATTCATCTTCATGATACCATTCCACCCAACCCTACCAAATAATCATTCAACATCATTTGTGAACCCTAAAGCATCCAAAGTATCATAATCCACATACTTAGTGCAAGAAATAGGATGATTCATCAAAGAGTTGAAACGAAATTTTTGTTCATCATTTTTAAAAATAATACCAAAGTTACGATTTATACCCTTGAAGTGTGTCCTTTCTTCGATCTCGGAAGGAAACTTTTCTTTTCCTTTGTTGTTGGATGAACACTCTTTTTGTGAACCTGATCTTCTTCTAGAGTATTTCAACATCTTGGGAGAGAATCTTGAGAAGAGATGAAAGATGGTGGGGAAGAAAAAGGAATAGGCTCTCTTTATGGAAGAAGAGAAGGGTGAGAGCCTTTTGGGTGGTGTGGAGTAATTAGAAAAAGAAAAGGGGAAAAGGCTTAAGAAATGTAGGAGAGGGGAGAGGAAGAGACAAAAAAGGGGAGGAAAGGGCAGACACTGCCATGTGAGGGGGTTACACGGCCGTGTCTCTAGGGTTTTAAAACCCTAGGGTCGCTACACAGCCATGTTAAATAAACACGACCCTAAGTTGAGTTGTCTCTGCTCCTTGGACACAACCGTGTTTATTAAACACGCCCGTGTGTGAAGTTGTTCTTGGAAGAGACACGACCGTGTCTATGAGACATGGCCTAAAGCTAAGCTCTTTCTGTATGTGAAGCATGGCTGTGCTTTTTGAACACGACCTTGACCTCGGTTCCTGCAGCCGGAGACACGGTCGTGTTTGATAGACACAACCTTGACTTAAGAACCTTCTGTGTTGAAGACACGGTCGTGCTAGTGGCACACAACCAGCCTTTGGCTCTGTTGAGGGGGTGGCACGACAGTGTGTAAGCCAACACGATAGTGTGGGGTAAAAATACCCCCCAGTCACGCTTCTTATTTTGTGACCCTTCTTCGCTTATTTTTCCTCCATTGGCCCTCCACGCCCATGGAAACTCCATAGCCAGCTCGTGTGGGCTTTTGAACCTACAAAAGAAAAGGAAAAACATTAACAAAATTTTATTAACAAAGATAAAGAAATAAAAATTATATCTAATTAAACCCTTGGGTTGCCTCCCAAGAAGCGCTTGTTTAAGATCATTAGCTCGACCCCTGACTTGGCTCAACTTGGAGCCTTGTCCTTGAAGGAGTTATGCTCCCCTCCCCTATGGCCTTTTAGGCTTGGACCCATTCTTTCCATCCTAGCTTTCGCTGGGATGATATACTTTTCAGGGTTGGGTCCAACCCTTTTTCCTTTGCCATCAGAATATGGTTCCTCTTGTAGCTTTTCCATTTCTTCCGAAGACTTTTTCTTGGACTCTACTTGTTTAAGTTCATTATACATGTTGCAATCATCAAATACAAATAGAGTATAAGAGGAGTTTGATAAATCAAAACATACTTTGTCCTCTCCTACCGCCAATATGAGCTTGTGATTTTTCACATCAAATATAGCTCCGGCGGTGGCCAAGAATGACCTTCCTATGATGATTGAGATTTTAGAATCCTCATTCATCTATAGGACCACAAAGTCAGTAAGGACCAAGAAGTTCTCTACCTTAACTGGCACATCCTCAAGAATATCGAGTGGGTATCTATGGGAGTGATCTGTCAGTTCTAATGTCATCATGGTAAGTTTCAGGTTTTTCAGCCCTAAATTATTACACAATGAGAGTGGCATGAGGCTAACACTAGCCCCTAAATCACAAAAAGCTTTTTTAATGATCGTAGTCCTGATGGTGCAGGGAATTGAGAAGCTTCCTGAATCCTTCAACTTTGGAGATATGAAGTCTGATAGTAAGGCGCTACACTCTGTAGTTAAGGCTACTGTTTTACCGCCATCTTTCTTGCGTCTTGATGAAAAAATGTTCCTCATAAACTTAGAAAATTTAGGCATTTGTTGTAGGGCATCAATGAGTGGAATCTTAATGCATATCTCCTTGATCTTCTTTAAAAACAGATTAAATTCCTCATCCCTTTTTGAACTCATAATCCGTTGAGGAAAGGGCACCAGTGGTACAATTCTACCTGTGGGCTAGCCTCAATCGAGTTGTCGTTCTCAATCTCTTCTCGGATGTGCTCATGATTTGTAGAAGAAGGAATTGACTCTCCGATTGGTGTACTCCCGATCTCTTCAGATGTAGTGGTCACTTGGGATTGCCCCAAGGTCCATCCACTTCTTAGCTCAATGACATTGCAATGTTCAACTGGATTATTTTCTGATTTTCCTAGGAGTGAACCTTATTGTCTTGAGGAAGATGTAGCAATCTGTGTCACTTGATTATCAAGAACTTTTAAGTGATTTTTAATGTTATCCATCCTCCCGCAAAGCTTCTTGATATCATTTTTCATTTCTAGTTGATCGACACGTATTTCCTCAATTAATTTCTCCAAGCATGAGGGTTGTGATGTTTGTTGAGAATTTGATGTCTACCCCGTTTGCTCTAGATTATTTCTATAGAAAAATTTGGATGGTTTCTCCAACCAGAGTTGTATGTGTTTGAATATGGATTGTTGGGTCTAGAGTTGAAATTCCCAATTGCATCTACTTGTTCAATCTAAGGTAATTGTGCAGTTATGGCACCGAGTGGACAAATTTCCTTTGCATGCTCCATTTCATCATATATTTCACAGCTTATACTAATTGCTTTTGCTTGGTTGGTATTCATAGCTTCAAATTTCTTCATAAGGGCATCCATCTTGGCGAAAATTAGATCCAAAGTGTTAACCCCATGTATTCCCGGAATTTTAATAGGGTTACTTCTTTTCGATGCTCATTGATGATGATTTATAGCCACACTTTCTATGATTTCTTTTGCTTCATCTAGGCTCTTATTCATCAAAGCTTCGTCTGCTACGGAATCCAAAGAGACCTTAGTATAATAGTTGATTCCATTGTAGAAAGTGTGGATAACTAGCAACTTCTCAAGTCCATGGTGGGGACATTGTCTTAGAAGTCCTTTGAAGCGATCTCATGCTTCATATAGAGATTCCCCATCCTATTGTCTAAAGCTAGCTATTAAATTCCTCATATGGGCTGTCTTGCTTGGCGGAATTTTTTTTTGTAAGAATGCTTGTTCACACTATTCCCAAGATGTAATGTTGTTTGGAGGTAGGAAATTTAACCATGTTTTGGCTCTATCTCTTAATGAGAATCCAAACAATAATAATCTTATGACCTCCGCTGCTACTCCGTTCATCTTCATGGTACCACATATCTCATAGAATGTCTCCAAGTGTTGATTTGGATCTTCATTGGGTCCACCTCCATATTGATTTTGTTGTGCCATGGAGATTACCGCCGGCTTGATTTCAAAATTGTTGGCCTCAATAGTTGGTCTGGTGATACTTGATCTAAGGCCCCTAGCATAGGGTGATGCATAGTCTTTGAGCGGTTTGTTTGTCATATCTGAGTGTTCTTGTTATTCTTCTAAATTACTTTGCAAATTTCTTCTTCTTCTTCTGAAAGTTCTATCTATCTCTGGATCAAATGGTAATAGATTATCTACAACTCTGCGCTTATAAGAACAAACTCCGAATCAAGTTTTGTGTAAGGAGAAAAAAAATAGAGTGTGAAGCAAGAAATAAGGAAGAAAAATTTCTCAGAATTATGTATGTATACAAAGAAAATGAAATATGAAATTATAATATTTTTGGATTATGTTTTGTGTAAGCAAAAACTATCCATAAGTAAGTAAAAATATGAAATTGCAATATTTTTGGCTTATCTATATGTAAAAATCAAATTACAATATTTTTTTGGATTATCAATATATGAACAAAAAGAAACTATTCACAAGTAAATTAAATATAAATTTTATTAATAAAAAGAAAAATGATCTAGGCTAACTAAATCACTAATCACTAATGTTAATCTCTAATCTACGCACATCAGAAGTCTATGCGGGTCAAGGATCATACGTCTAGCGAAAAGTCTCAGAGGTCAAGATCGGATGTTGAGCGAAAGTCCTAATAGTATGGAGGTCCAAATGTTTGGCAATAGGTAAACTCTCCTGAGAGTAGTAGGTGAGGATGTGTTTCCCGTTGAGGGAATAGTAGGCATCGGTTCGACCTAAGGTTTCACTGAAAACTCAAAAGTCATAACCTAATAGTCCCGAGATTGTCAAACATCATTTCTTATGCTATATATTTTTTTTGTGCTAACACTGTAATATAGAAGTTGAAGCTCGAAAATTGCTGAACCAGGCGCTTGGAAGGATCCATACGCCTCAAGACGAACCAGGTGCCTCAAAGGGATTGAGGCGCCTCAATGACCTCAGCTTGAAGCAAGATGAGGTGGCAGCCTTTGGTTGGACAACGCATGTCAGCAATCAGGCGCCTCAAAGGAATGGAGGCGCCTGAGTTGGGATAGACTCACCAAAGTCACGCTGCGATCATATCGAGCCACGTCAGCGATTGAGGTGCCTCAAAGGGATTAAGGCGCTTAAAAGCGGATAAGACGTGGCTAACTTGGATCCGATCAGATCGACTCGGATAGAGGCACCTCAATGGAAATAGAGGCGCCTGGATGGGTCAATAAAAGAAGACTTTAACCAGCAGCTTGTAACGACGATTCTATATGACTTTCGTGCTCAGACGCTGCTCCGAAAACTGTTCTACAACGCCGTAAAGATGCCTCGACAATCAGAGTTCGAGCTTCTACTTTCCTAGTTGTCGGTATTGTTATTAATTTATGCATTTTAAATTTTAGATTGTAATTATCATGCTATTACACTACAAAAAATATCAACGATTAGCGACGGACATTTCCGTCGCTAATCGGTCGCTATATGACATTAGCGATCGATTTACGACGGAAATTTTCCGTCCCTACAAAACCGGTCGTAAACAACAAATAGCGACGGAATATTAATATCCGTCGCTATTAGCGACGGAATATTAATATTCGTCGCTATTAGCGACGGAATTATTTCCGTCTCTAATAGCGACGGATATTTAATTCCGTCGCTAATATAAGATATTTAGCGACGGAATATAAACGTCCGTCGCTAATCTTTTATAAATTATCGAAAATAAAAAAAATATTAGCGACGGATATTAATATTCCGTCGCTAATATCAGATATTTAGCGACGGAATATAAACTTCCGTCGCTAATAATTATATTTAATTTCAAATATTTATAAAAACATTAGCGACGGAATATTAAAATCCGTCGCTAATATTTTTAAAAAAATTAAAAAAAAATATCGTAACTTAGCGACGGAATTTAAAAATCCGTCGCTAAGTTACGATATTTAGCGACGGAAATTTTAATTTCCGTCGCTAATTCTGTATTTTTTTGGCAGGTTCAGTTTATTTTCCGGATCTGCCCTGTTTACATATGAAAAAATAACTCTAAAACCATCACAGGCGATGGTTATACAATACAATCAATAAAAGAAGAAACAAACACATCAATCCACATTTTTTTACACACAAACATATCCAAGCATATTCAATTACATCGAATCGCATCAAAATGAATGATAGATTTTACTACAAACACATGCAAACATAATGAAATGAAATCTGAAAATGGGAAAGCTAATTTAACTACTAACACTGTACATACATGTCCAATACAAGTAGTAACAAATATCCTTCATCCAGGCAATGACACAATCTACATCAGGACGGATCAAGTAATAAGTGTATGAAGAAGCAAGAAGCAAAGCATTCTGAAATTTCCCTGTAATCCAAAAAACAAGAAATCAGTTGACATAATAGCAACAACAAGCAAAATAGATATCTTCTTGACAATCATGTTGTAATTAAAGCATATAATGCAACTTTTACAGTTGTGGAATTAAAGCATATAATACACAGCAGCCATATATGCTTTTACAGTTGTAATTAAAGCATATAATGCAACTTTTACACTTTTATAATCATCTTGACAATCATGACATAATATCCGTCTACATTCCCTGCAAAATAAACTTTTTATAGTTGTAAAAGAAGGAAAAAATTACTTGACATAATTGCAACAGTAAGAAGTAGTCCACGTAATGCAACTAATAATTGCTTATTCAAGTTATTAAGCATGTTGTAATTAAAGCATATAAAAGAATAAATTATATGTTAGAAATATCATATTAACTTTTTAAGCTAAATTATAGAATGAATAATAATCTATGTAAAAGTTACATAATCTATTAACACATAATAATGTAATTAAAGCTTATAAAAGTAACTTACCTGAGTATCAGAAATTTGGATATCTATAGAGAATGTAGACATATCTGAAAAAAAATTACAGAACATGATTTATACTTAGAGATTACTATAAGCTAATACAATATTGTGTAATATTTGTAATAATATTCTATACCTCAAAATATGCTACTCATCGTCGGTATCGTCGGGTCCTGGGTCTCCTGGGATTCTATATATATATATTAAAACTATATATATTTAGTAACTTATCAAATAATTGTATAACAAATTATTATCAAAATAAAAAAAAATTATAAAAATTAATTGTACGTCATATTTGAATTGAGGATAATATTTAAATTTTTTTCTCGTCTTTTAATTGATATATATATAAATTGCAACTTAAGGACATACGGGTTAAAACTCAATCTCGGAAAGTGTCTCTTCGAGGTTAGAAGCAGGAAGTTTCTCGATTATATCTTCATTGAAAGAGGAATCGAGGCCAATCCTGAGAAAATCCAAGCCCTCCAAAATATGGCGCCTCCTCGCAACCTTAAGAAGCACAAAGACTAGTGGGTCGCATCACGACCCTCTCCCGTTCATCTCCCGATCAACAGATCAAAGTTTGCCATTTTTCAAAATACTAAGGAAGGCCCAAATTCGAGTGGAATGAGGAATGTGACAAAGCTTTTGAGGAGTTGAAGGAGTACTTCTCTCGACTTCCGATCCTATCCAAACTCATGGCAGGTGAAAGACTATGAGTATATTTGTCTGCTTCAGGAGGAGTTATAGCTGTGGTACTACTGCGGGAAGAAGACAAGGTGCAACACCCCGTATACTTCTTTAACCACTTATTAAAAGATACGGAGAATAGGTATACCGGCTTGAAAAAGCTAGCTTTCTGCTTAATTCTAGCAGCCAGGAGGTTACGACCTTATTTTTTAGCCCATCCAATTATTGTTCTCACCAACAACGGGTTAGGTTGTGTACTGACAAATCCAGAAGCAACCGGTTGACTAATCAAATGAACCACTAAATTAAGTGAGTATGATATACAATATCAACCTCGAACCACCATCAAAGCTCAAGAGTTGGTCATCATCCCATCCGATTAAATAAATCAATTTACCAACTAGCATTTTGAATTTTTGTTAGACTTTTATGATATTAAACTTTTAAAACTCTAAAATTAGTTTCAGATTTATATCGTGGCAAAAAGTAAAATGCTCATCTCAGCACTCTCGCAACTCGTCTTAGGATCAATATAAAAAAGATAAATCATGAGGGCTAATTTATTAACTTAGACAATGACTAATATATCAAGGAGGATAGAAATCTGGCAATTAGTCAAGATTTGATCTTCAAATTTTATGATAATTACACTTTATGTACTAGTCATCAGCTCATCTTGTAAGAGTGACTTTAATTATATATTGTTTAGATATTAAGTTTTTAAATTTGAAGAAATTAAATGATATTACTCGACTAATGGTGAAAAATAAAAAAGACATAGTATATCTATTGATTTACAAGCTTTTAACATTAAATTTGATTTTATCG
>JBBUKS010500066.1:0-14390 GCA_038050645.1 Hedychium gardnerianum | reverse complement strand
TTAATACTTTTACCAAGTTGTTTCTCTACTTCATTTCTGAATTCTTTAAACTTTTCAAAGGCTTTAGACTTGTGTTTCATCTAATACACATACCCAAATCGTGAGTGATCATCGATGAAAGTAATGAAGTAGCTATAACCTCCTTGTGCATGAGTTGACATTGGTCCACATACATTGATATATATGAGGCCAAGCAACTCTCCCACTAGTTCACCCTTTCCAAAAAAAGATAACTTTATCATCTTGTCTTTTAAGCATGAATCACATGTATCAAATGAATCTAATTCAAATGATTCCAGAATTACAAGTCTTAGAAATTTAGACATGCATTTCTTGCTAATATGGCCAAGGTGACAATGTCACGTGTAGGGGGTTAACTGATCATCTTTTCGAGCACACTTGTTGCTCGCTTCGATATTGAATACGTCACCGGATGTATCTAACACATGGATTCTATTGCATAAAGTTCCAGTATCATAAAGAACATCATTTAAAACTATATAACAACTATTGTTACTGAAAGTCAAATAGAAATCCTTTTTATTTAAACAAGAAATTTAAATAATATTCTTTATTAATGCATAAACAAAATAATAATTATCCAGTTCTTAACAAGTTCTAAGGCAAGTCCACTAGGAAGATTCAACAAATATGTTTTGATGGCTACAGCTGCAACTTTTGCTCCATTACCAACTCGAAGATTTGATTCTCCCTTGACGAGTCTTCTGCCATTCCTTAGGCCCTTTATGTCATTACATATATGTGAGTCACACCTAGTATCCAATATCCAAGTGTCTGAGAAAATAGAATGATAATCAAGAACAAAGATACCTGAAGTAGATGGGGCATTGGATGTCGATTTCTTCTTCAGCGACTCAAGATAGATCTTGTAGTTTCTTTATCAGCGACCCATCTTGCCACAATGGTAACATGGGTCCTTTTGTGTCGGTTCTTCTTTCTTAGTATTTTTCTTCCCTTTGGCTTGATGCTTTGACTTTCTCTTATAACCTTTCTTAGAGGAATCAAGTAACATCATAGTCTTCGGTTCTTTCTTAACAGAAGGTTCCACAGTCATGAGCATGTTGATCATCTCAGGAATAGTAGACTCAAGATGATTCATCCGATAGTTCATCACAAACTATGAAAAACTATTGGGTAAACTATGTAGAATTAAGTAAATACTTAATTCATGATCCATTGCAAAACCAAGTGATCCTAGCCGCTTGATGTATCCATTCATCTTTAGTACAAATTGCACCACAAATGAATCCTCCTGCATCTTTGAACAAAAGAGAAGCTTAGAGATTTTGAACCTTTTTTATCTAGCTTGCTCATCGAAAAGCTCACGAAGATGATAGATAATCGTATAAGCATTCATATTCTCATGTTGCTTCTAAAGCTCAGGAGTCATCGAGGCTAGCATTATGCAACTTGCAAGCTTAGAATTAGTCATATGCTTTTGATGGGCCAACATTTGATCTAAAGTTGTATCATCTGCCACACTAGTGGGAAGAGGTTCATCAAGGATATATGCAAGCTTTTCCACTTTAAGAATAATTTTTAAGTTTCTAAGCCAGTCCAAGAAGTTCGTCCCGGTCAATTTGTCCGTGTCCAAAATAGAGCGCAAATTCAAAGACGTCATGATCAAAAGAATAACCTAGAAATACAACTATGAGCAAATATGAGAGAGATGATTTATTTCATAAAGGTAAACAATTTACACATAAATATGAAATCTCACTTACTTATCGAATTCAAGAGCCCTTACTTTGAATTTAAGAGATTGTAGGTTTTCTCCAAGTGGGTTGATATCCACTATTGATAAGAACAATCTTGGCGTTGGACCAAAAAGTCATTCTTAACTCTAGTGGTAGGTATTAAGTATACCGATTACATATCACGTATATGTAACTATCATATTATGCTATCAACTAATTGATATTCGCATAAACATCGGGTTGTTAATCAAATGTATATCACTCAACTTCAACTCTATTCACGTTGACCTTAGCGTTGGCCCAACAAATCAACACTTCAAGTTAAAACCAACATGTTACTCATGAGATCATATCTCAATGGTATGAACATATTTAATTTTAGTTTGTGCTTGGCGTTAGTCCAACAACGCAAATAAGAAATTAAACTCTGGTTCTTACCATATTAACGAAAGATGTAAACTTTAATATTTTTAGTAAGGTATTTAGGTCTCATCTTCTTTTTCATGCAAGTATGCTACCTACATAATATCACACGCATGACATAAATGATGACATGACACATCACACACATGACATAATTACATCTAATCAAGACATTATTACAAGAATTAATTAATGCATCTATATGACATACAATATGGAATGATCATGATATTAATGATGTCATAGTTGTCATAATATAATTTGTAAATAAAATATAATTAAGAATCAGATTTTCATAAATTAAGATTCCTTAAATTAAATTAGGAAAAAAAATTCAAAATTTAATTGCATATTTTATCTAGAAAACTATTTCCAATCAAGAAATCAAATTAATTAGGAAATAATTCCCTAATTTAAATTTCCTAACTAATTAGAAAATATATAATTAAAAATTTTTAATTAATTCAGAATCTTACAAAGTTAGAATTTCTAAAATTATTTTAGAAATTTTCTAAAATTAGAATTTTCTAACAAATTAGAAAACTTTCCAAAAATAGAAATTTCTTAAAAATTCAGAATCTTTTCAAATTAAAAATTTTGAATTACTTACAGAATATTTTCAAAATAAAATTTCTTAAAATTTTTCAGAAATTTTTCAAAATTTAAATTTCCTAACAAATTAGGAAACTTGCCAAAAATAAAAATTCTTAATAAAATAGGAAAATTTTCAGAAATTAATTTATGACCAACTACGACTCGTAAAATAATATTACGATTATGTCAAAGCACGGTTAGGCTCTAATACCACTGTTGGGGAGCCCGACATGGATGCGTGCAATTGACATCCACGCACGTGTGGACATAACCGCAAATTAAAATTTTATGAAAACTAAATTAAACCTTTTAATCTAGTTATACTTGCAAGTTTGTTATCGAACCTTGTAGGTTGCATTTTGCTAGCCTCTTCCGAAATCAACCAAGCGACGTTATCGAATCTCATCTCTATTCGTATCCACATCAAGTATCTTCAAGATGACTTCGCTAAGTCCGAGTTGTGTCTCCGCTTTGGTACTAAAGTGGGGAAACAAAACAATTCGAGAGAGGGATTTTGCTTGACTTGGTGCCCGGCGGCTCAAAGCAACTCGGCAGCACAAAATGAGGTGGCGATGATGAATCGATATCGACATCGAACAGTCAGTGGCGTCGATGAATCGGTGTCGGCGTCGAATAGTCATGTCAGCGATGAATCGATGTCGGCTCCCAACAATCAATGTCGGCGATGAATCAGTGTCAACGTCGAATCAATGTCAACGCTGAATAGTCTGTGACGACAATGAATCGGTGTCGGCAACAAATTGGTGTCGGCGTCGAATCAGTGTCGACAAGAGAAGGGGAGAAGAAGGGAGAGAAGAGAGGATGGTTTTGGAAAACCTAACTCTTTGGTTTAATCAAAACTCATTAGATTAGTTCTATCCCTATGAGAGAGTATTTATAATCTCTTCTCTATGACTTGAGGAACAACTCATCTCCTAGCCCAACTGATTAAGCCTTAACCAAAAACTTAACTCATTAAGCTATTGATTTGGTTTAAGACTAAACCACTTGGTTCAATAATCAAACCAAACCAATTTAGTACATTATTAAACCAAAGAGAGTTCATCACATCTTCAAAAGATGTGGCACATTCGCGCTTCCATTCCGACAAATAACTTTCCATATTTATTGCTCATTTGGTCCAACTAAATTTTATCTCTCTCGATCTAAGAATTCAATTCTCAAACTTGTTTTAAATCTTTCGGATAAACTCGTAGTGCGTGTGACCTTATAGGTTCCCGATTATGTTGGTCGTCCATAATTAATCATTAATTATGGAATGATCATAAATGACACCTAGTAGTACATCATGATCCCTAATTGATCGAAAAATCACAGGTTGATTGTAGAACCACTTCTGAACCTTTCAGCAACTACAATGAGTCATGTCTTATTACTTTCAACAGTGCATCTTGAATTCAACTCATGAATTTAAATCTAGCCTCCAACAGGTTCAGTAAATGGTGGGTGCATTTACTCTGATCATTATCAATTCATAAATGATCTCATCTTGATTCAACTTACAAGTATGCCTCCATACACAACTTCATTAGCAGTCCCATAAGTAATGGTCTTACCTCTATTTATACTTAACAAATAAAGATAATTGTCCATATGAGTGAACTAATCTTAACCTACTAACATAGCCATCGAGACTTTAACCAAAATATAACAAATACATATACACTGAATAAATCATGTCATTTCATATTTCTTTACAACATGTTACATTCTTAGAAGTCTCAAAGACTTTACATGTCCTTGAAAGGACTCTTTAGTCAATGGCTTAGTAACAAGATCTATAAGCATAACACATGTAAGGATATACTCAAGAATTATTTTTTTCTTGTCAACAATATCCCTTATAAAATTAAACTTAATTTTTATATGTTTGCCCTTGCTGTGATATTTGGGATCCTTCGAACAAGCTATAGCAGCCTAATTGTCATAGTACACTGTAACATGACTCCTATTGTCCTTAGTAATCTTCAGATGCTTCAGAAACCTTCTTAACCAGATAGCTTTTGCACAGCCGCTACACAAACCACATACTCAGCTTCCATTGTTGACAGTGCTACACAAGCCTGCTTCTTGTTGTTCCATGAGATGACATCACTATTCAACAAGAAGGTATAGTCGTATGTGAATTTTCTATCATCAAGGTCGCCTGCCCAATCTGCATATGTGTAGCCCTTCAAACTCATCTTAGATCCTTGAAAATAGTGATAATAATCTGTTTTCTCTTTGAGATATCTGAATATCCTCTTCACCGCTTTCTAGTATCTCGATCTTGGATTTGACTGGAACTAGTTAACTAAGCCAACAACATAGCTGATATCAGGACGTGTACACAACATAGTGTACATTAAACTACCAAGGCCACTAACATATAATTTTTTCTTTATTTCAGCTATTTCCTCAGGAGTCTTGGGATATATACTTTTGCTCAGAATAGTACCTTTCGCTACATGTGTTTGTTCAATATTATAATCTGACATATTGAAGTGTTGTAGCATCTTAGTAATATAAACCTCTTGAGATAAACCCAAAAGTCTTTTTAATCAATCTCTTATGATCTTTACTTCTAAGATGTATTTAGCTTCTCCCATATCTATTATGTCAAAATGTAATGAAAGTAATGATTTGACTTCTATCACAAACTTTATGTTATTTTCAATTATTAGCATATCATCAACATATAATGATAAGATGATCCACTTTTCTTTTTTTCTTTCTTAGATAAACACAATGATTCTCATTGATCATTTCGAAACCATAAGATAAAATGATTTCATTAAATCTTATGTTTCATTGTCTTGACATTTGCTTTATCCCATATATAAACTTTTAAAGTCTACATACTTTATTCTCTTGATCTTCAGCAATGTAACTTTTTAGTTGTGCCGTATAAATTTTTTCATCAAGATTACCATCAAGGAAAGCTGTTTTTACACCCATCTGATGTAATTCCGAGTCAAAATGTGTTACAATAGCTAAAATGATACGAATTAATATAAACTTCACAACATGAGAAAATGTCTCTTCAAAATCAATATCTTTCATTGGGGGATATCTTTTTGCAACTAGATAAGCTTTATATCAATTAATTGATCCATCTGTTTTCCTCTTAATTTTGAGAATTCACTTATTCCCAATAGTCGTTTGGCCCGGAGGAAGATCGACTAAATCTAAAACTTGATTCTTTCTCTCAGACTCCATTTCCTTATCCATTGTAATTTTTCATTTTTCTCTCATTGAGCATCTCAATGATTCCTTAATCATCCGAGGTTCCTCTTTGTCAACTGAGAAAATCATTAATGTCTTATTCTCAATGTTAAACCTTCTCCGAGGAATAATCTGATATCTACTTTTCGTAGGTTGGACTATTGAGAAACTAACTCATTCATCAATAAATCACTCCCACTAGGTTGACTAGATTCAGGCATCTCTTGTGATACCTCATCCATTGATAAAGGAACATTATCCTCCTCCTCTATTGCAAATAAAGGAATTATCTTATCAACGTCACCTCTCGCTGGGAATTCAGTTTCAAGAAAAGTTACATCTCTCGACTATATTTCGGAGATGGTTCCATCTTGTTTCTCATCAATGAGAACATAACCCTTGGAGGTCTCAGAGTACCTTATAAAGATAAACTTTTTACCCCTAGGTCCTAGTTTTTCATATTTATGAGTCTTATCATGAGCATAGGCAGCTGACCCCTAAGGTCTCACATTACTCAAATATGATTTTCTATATGTCTAGCATTCATATGGGATGGATGGAACAAATTTAGAAGGAACTTGATTAAGTATATAGGTTGCTGTTAATAACACATCTTCCCAATAGTAAATTGACAAATTTGCTTGAGCCATCATATACCTAACCATATCTAAAAGAGTTCGATTTCTTGTTTCAGCAACCCCATTTTGCTATGGAGTTTCTAGGATTGTTAATTATCTAATAATCCCTTTATCATTATACATTATCTTCAACTAATCAGACAAATATTCACCTCCACGAGCAGTGCGTAAGATTTTAACCTTACGATCTAATTGATTCTCACCTCGTTCAAATAATAATTGAAGTAATCTAATGCTTCAGATTTATAAGAAATCAAATACACATGACCAAAATGTATAAAGTCATATATAAATGTAATGAAATAGGAACCTCCATGTCTAGCCTTTATATTCATCGGATCATAAATATTCGAATAAATTAATTGCAATGGTGATTCAACTCTAATAGCCTTATCAAATAGTTTCCTAGTTTCTTTTCCAGCAAGACAATGCTCATATATAGACAAGTTAACCTTAGTATGAGTGTTAAGCAAACCCACTTTAGCTAATCTATTTATTCGTTCTTGTCCTATATGTCCTAATCTAGCATGTCAAACTTCATCATTTACATCAGCATCGCTAGTGAGAGCAATATTTGAAAAATAACAATTAATACCATAATTAATATCCAGTTCTACATCAAGAACCATGAAATCATTCGTTACATAACCACGCTCAATTAACATAGAGTTAAGTCGAAGTTCCACGCAACGATTGCAAAAGTTTATATAATAATCCAAATCAAGAAGATAATTAACAGAAATCAAATTTCGTCAAATCTTATGAGCATAAAGGACATCATGTGGAAATAAGGTACATCCACCACGTAGGTTGAGTTTGTAAGTGCTAATTCCTTTGACTTCAATTCTTGCATTTTTCCCATATATATTCATTTATTGCCAGTTGGTACCCGATGGTACTCCACGTATGTAGCTCGATCACGAGCTACATGGTTCATTGCTCCTGAATCTATAATCCACAAAGGATAAGAATCAACTAACAACACTGAACTAGCAACATAATGCTCATGAAAAAAAGATAAACATAGATCTAACTTTTTTGGCTCGGAAAATTCTCAAGCAAAGTGGCCCTACTTGCCACAATTATAGCAAGTTAACTTGCTTTTAGGTTTCTGTCCATGCTTATTCCTCATAAACTTCTTCTTGTTTGGGCCCATCCTAGAAGTAGCTCCAACTTCTTTTCCCTTTCCATTTCTTTTTTTGAACCATCTTTTCTTATTCTTGGATCGGGATGGGCTGCTGGCTAGTGAATGGGGCGTTGTCACCATGAGGTCTGGGAGTCAAATCCTGGCTAGTAGCCAGGTTTCTACTCTCCTCGATACACTGGTCACTGTTCGGGCTAGTAGCCACCCGTGATTTACCTCCTTCATGTTGGTCCTAGGACGGATTAGCGGGCGTGTTGGGGGCAAGCGTTTCACCTTTTGCCACTACAAAAACTTGTCCAGAAATCCTTGCAGATTCAATTCTCTCTTCCTTAAGTTCAACATGGCATGAGACATCAGTGAAAGTCTTGATACTTTCACTGTGTGTCAGATTTTGTTTTATCGTTTCCCAAGAATAAGGAAGGAAATGGATTAGTGCTTGAACTGTTATTCATCAGTCAACTCATGACCATCAGTCCTTAGCTCTTGAATCATATTCGTCATTTCCCTCAGATGTTGGGTCATGGAGACATTCGGGCATTTTTTCTAGCTGTCAAACTTTATTGTCAACTGACAAAGTTTGCTTAAGCTAACTCTACTATATTTATCTCTCAGGGCAACCCAGACGACATGAGCTAAAGGTAATAGCTCATACTTAAATACCAAGACATCTACCATTGAACTAATCAATATTCCTTTAGCAATAGAGTCATTTTTCTTCCAAGCCTTATAGGCATCAATATCACATTTATGCTAGGCTATAGAACCATCAACAAGTTCTTCCATGATATGATTTACAACCTCCAGAATTTCTTATTCTTCAAGAACATATTGTATCTTAAGGTGTCATATTTTGTAGTTATCCCCATATAATTTTTCTCTCTTATTAAGTTCAACTATTATGTTCTTAATAGTCATGATCTAACATAAATAAACACATTATTTAGTAATTCAGTGTAATTCATATGTATGTAATTATTGATTAATTCAATGTTAATTTGATTTGGTTGACAAAATCAAGTGATAACTTTATTTCCACTCATCATTTGTATGAACCAATCTAACTACTATTAATTTATCATATTACACATATCCCATTAATTGTACTAATCAATAAATGACCTAGTAAATGAACTAATCATTAAATGAACAAATTATTTAAATAAACAAATCATTACATGAACTAATCATTAAATGAAATAAAAATGAACTAATCATTGAAATCAAATAATAAAAAAATGAACTAATCATTTAAATAAAATGAACTAATCATTAAAGTAATATATTGTCAACACATAGTATCCAACTAAGGCATACATTGATAAAATTTGAAGTTAAAAAATTGGTCATACTTAACGACAGTATAATAAACTACCTAACTCTAATAAACTAGATAGGCTATCACTACTCCCATTAGGACAAACACTAGTGTAGTTGCTAACACAAACCCTATCTTTCTAGACTCAGCTAGGACAAGCTCAGGAAGACTAATTTCAGGATTCTCTGTCGAATCCTCACTCAGATCTTCTTCTGGATCCTTCTAATCCACGTGGTGAAGTATCTCTATAAACAACTCTGCATATGTGATGCGCCCTTCATAGCGCCCCCATATCTGGTATGCAACTTCACTAAGACTTGTTGACAGTGACTTGACCAAAGCTCAAATCCAGTTGTTGTACAAGATAAGAAAATCCTGCTGTTCAAGCCTCCAAAATAACCTATCAAGTCTCCCGATGTGTCCTCTGACCTCATAAGCAAGATCATACACTATTTCTTGGATAGCCTCCTTTAGCGTATTTCGCAACACATCTCGACGAGTCATAGTGCATATCATCCATGCCATCTGAAATTGAAATCAATGAAGTCAGTACAAAATTGACTAACCAGTAACAAAACTGGCTCATTTCAATTTATAAATAGGTATAGAATTAACACATAAATAATCAAGAAAAACAAATTTTATTGATTTGTGAAGCCCCAAGCCTATTTAATCAATTTCAGACTTATTGATCAAAGTCATGCTCATTTGATCAAACTAAGGCCCGTTGGATTAAATCTAACTCATTTGATCAAATCTAACTCAATAGAACAAATCTGGCCTATGTGGTCAAATCTGATTAAATCAATCATTATCGTGAGAATTGACAGTAAAGGTTGGACCTAATGCTCATGAACTCGTAGGTCGTAGACATGTGTGAATCATTTCTAAGAAGCCAGACTGGATCCAATGTTTCACACACATTTCTATGAATCCATCCTGGATCCAACAAATGCATTCCCATCAATCACATCATTCTGTAAAAAAACAAATTCATTCCCATGATTCTCAAGAAGACCATCAAGAGAGGTTGAGCGAAGATCGATCGACAGCTTTGCTGAGCTTCGTGGAGCTCGAAACCCGCTTGCCAACCTCAACACCAACCCGTCGGTCATGGACATGGTCGAGCACATCCTCTACTTGCTCACTTTGAGCATCATCATCGTCTTCCCGTTGGTAAGTTCTTGGTGCAGAATGATGACAAAAGTACGATAATTATTCTAGTTCTGCTATGATACGGGGTTTATGAAATGTTGTCATGTATATCCCGAAAAGTCAAGCATTAAGCTTGGTCAGAGGTTAACGTAGGTCAACCCCGAGTGAAAATCCCTTAGGATACTCCTTCGATCCTGATCGGAGGATTCTTTTGAGACCGGTCGGGGGACTCCTTTGATCATGGTCAAAAGACTCCTTCAAACCTGATCGAGCTTCTTCGATACTGGTCAGGAGACTCCTTCTATCCTGGTCGGAAGACCCTTCTGAGACAAGATGGGATACTCCTGCAAGACCAGTCGGGAGACTCCTTCAAACCCGATCGGGCTTCAATGAGCAACCAGACGGACGAATGCCTCAATCGGGTGCTTTCTTACAGCCACATTGGTCCTCACCGATCGGACCTCCTCTCACCAAGCTCTGTCCAAGCGGAGACCCCCCGCTCCTCCTGACTGATTTATCTTTATTGAACCCTCTCCCATGCACTGGGCTATTCCCTTGTGGCAGAGTTGAATTAAGACCCATAATTCTGGCGGACAGGCCCAACCGACGATATTTGCGCTGACACAACATATGGGGTGTCAGAGCAAGTGGATTGTCAGAGCATGTGGATTATCAGAGCACGTGGAATATCATATTTCGTATCTTTACGCTGCCCATACCTACAAGAAATGCACCATTAATACAAAAGTACGCGCGAAGACATTTTTTACAAAAGTATGATACACATCCTTTCACTGATTAAATGCACCATTAATACAACAAGAAATGCATGTCAATTAGGTTATAAAAAGGGATTCGCCCCTTCAAATACAAGTACGCACACACTCTTACTCTCCACCCTTGCTACTATTCTTCTCCTTGCCATTTTCTTGCTATCGGAGTGGCTTTACTTGAGCGTCGGAGTGGCTATGCCTGGGCACTCCCCCGGGCTTCCATTCGAACCCTCTCGTCCCCCTCTTTTCTTCTTCAGGCGCTCGGTATTGACCTAGTTGTGGTGATTTTTGGGGACTTCGTTATCATTCATTCCAGTACACTGGTGGCTCATCCCTCGCGTGTTTCAAACAGGAACAAATTAGCGTCATCTGTGGGAACATCAAGTCTTGACTGACATTCCGAGATGGATGACCCTGGAAGATTGACCGCTCCTATCACCATATCCCCAGAAGAGCTCAACTGAATGGTTGTGACTGTAGTTCAAGGAGCGATGTGGCAATAGCATGAACTATGGCAACAACAGCAGACAACAAACCCTCCTCCTTCTGCACCAACTGTAATACCCCTGACACCTCAACAAAAGCTGGTCTGATCAGCGGAAACTCCTATAGTTCCCATAGCAACTTTCATACAAGCATCAACATCGCCTAAAGAATCCTTGGAGTCTTCCACCGCACAGGGACCACTCGCTGAGCCCGCTCAGCGAAAAATATCGGTTGCTAGCAAATCGAGAGCTGGCAGATCGGGAAGACTCGAAGGCACACATTTTGTTCAAAATATCCTGGAGGACGCACTACCATGCCATTTTCGGTCACCAACTATTGTAGAATATAATGGTGCCACTGACCTGGAGGATCACTTGTATAGATTTGAAAATGCGGCAATGCTACACTAGTATACAAATGGTGTGAAATGCCGAGTCTTTTTGACAACCCAAGGAAGTTCGACTAAAAAGTGGTTCGATCGGCTTCCTACTGCCTTCGTTTGGACATTCGAAGATTTCAAGACGGTTTTCTTATAACACTTTGCCAATAGCAAGAGGTACCTCAAAACTACACACAATCTCTTTGAGTTGAAGCAGAAGCCAAAAGAATCATTGAAAAGTTACATTCAACGATTTAATTAGGTCGCTTTGGATGTCACCACAACTTCATCTAAGGTATTGGCGAGAGCATTTTCTCAAGGACTAGCCGAGGGAGATTTCTTTTGGTCATTAGTGAAGAAGCCTCCGACCGACTTCAACAACTTGTTAGGCCGATCGGCCAAATATGTAGATGTGGAAGAAGCTCAATCTGCTTAACAGAAGGATATGACTGCTCCGCCTGGCCTAGCTGTCCCCTTGGAACCTAGAGTTCCTCCGTCTCCACTGTAAAATAAAGACCACCATCCTAATCATCAACAACGGGCTCTCCTAAAGGTTGTACAAGTAGTAGAAGTCGGCCCGACCCTGACTCATGAGTCGGGTCGATGGTTCCCTAAGAAGACGGATCGCTTTTGCATCTATCATCAATCAAGGGGCCACAACACTCAAGATTGCTATCAATATGCCCAAGAACTTTGATGGGTGACCGAGTAGATCCAGCCGATTAGGAAACCGCCAGTTTCCCAAGATGCAAGGCCAACCAGCACTCGTGTACCAGACGGGCATGTCTCGTCGCCCTCCAAAAGGGCCTCGGAGGCGTCCCTACCCCAATAAGAAGCTGAGCGGAGGAACGAAAAAGGTAAGGCCCCTTTGATTGGAGATGTCAACATGATCTCCGGGAGTCCTACGGATGGAGATTCTCACAGAACTCGTAAAGCCCATAACCGACAACTAGAGACTTATGCTGTCAGCACCGTTCGTAAAGAGGGCCCATCCATCATTTTTGGGCCTCTGGATTTGGAGGGAGTAGAAAACCCTCATGATGATGCCCTAGTGATCCACGTTGTGATAGCCAACTACAACGTAAGAAGAACCTTCATGGATACGGGCAGCTCCGTCAACATTATCTTCAAAAGAGCCTTAGAAGAAATGCAGGTTGATGATGCAGAG
The DNA here is from genome assembly GCA_038050645.1 of Hedychium gardnerianum. Classification (NCBI taxonomy): domain Eukaryota; kingdom Viridiplantae; phylum Streptophyta; class Magnoliopsida; order Zingiberales; family Zingiberaceae; genus Hedychium; species Hedychium gardnerianum. The sequence goes on along the minus strand of JBBUKS010500066.1, from coordinate 1,372 downwards.
CTTCAGACCATGACCACCCCTTTGTTCAGATTCACCGAACACCGTGTACAATCGCTCGGCCATATTTGTCTCTCCCTTACTCTTGGGGATGAGCTGATCGAGCGGACATGACGCACCACCTTCATCATAGTAGATGCGACCTCCGCCTACAATGCCATCCTTGGAGGCCAGCCTTGAGTTCCTTTGAACTGTGGTCTCCACCTTTCATCAAAAGGTGAAATTCCTCGTGTGGAATCAACTCGGGGAGGTAAAGGGAAGTCAATCGGCTGCCCGAAGATGTTACGTGGATATGGTTCAAACTGACTCCCACAAAGCTTGAAGAATTCAGGAGACACTACAAATTATGCAAGAGACACTGGTCACCCGATTGGCAAAGGAACAAAAGGAGGTCTAGATCCACCCCGAGCGAGTGAATGGGACCACCCAGGTGGCCGTGGATCTTCAGCCGGAGTTCAAGCACAAGTTGGTTGAGTGCCTAACCAAGAATCAAAATATCTTTGCTTGGTCAACCAAAGAGGTTGTTGGAGTCTCGCTAACTATAATGACGCACTGACTCAAACTGCTCCCTAATGCCCGACCGGTCAAGCAAAAGAAAAGACACTTTAGGATCGAGTAGAACAAAGTAATACAATCAGAAGTGGCTAAGTTACTGGAAGCCAAAAATATTTGGGAGGTACAATTCCTAACCTGGCTAGCTAATGTCATCCTCGTATCTAAACCAGGAGGCAAATGAAGGGTATTCCTAGAACAACACCAACGTGGTGCTATTTTTACAACACCAGCACCACGTTGGTGCTGGTCTTTCTAAACCAGCACCAACATTATCGTGGGTTTTCATTAGAACAGCTAGTGCTGGTTTTCAAAAATCAGCACCAACGTGGTGTTGGTTTTACAAGACTAGCACCATAGTATAAAAAAAAATTGAAATCGTTTGGATCAATATTGGGAAGGTATACAAATAATAACGATGACATATTTGGAATCACATGAGCCATGTGATCATACAAGAGTTAAAATGGGTCTTATCTAAGCTCTATAGTCCATCAATGGGTTTTGACCTAAATCCATTAATGGACCTAGATGACTTGGATTTCTGTAATTTTTCTACGAATGAAATGAAATATTAGAGTGTCTAGAATGTGCATATGACCTCCAACCATGATTATGAGTCTCCCACAAGAAGTTATGGTCACGTGCCAAGTGACACGGTTGATGGTGTTGGTCTTGCAAGAACACCACCAACGTGGTGCTATTTTTGCAACACCAGCACCACATTGGTGCTGGTCTTTATAAACCATCACCACCGTTGTCGTGGGTTCTCATCAAAATGGATAGTGCTAATTTTCGAAGATCAGCACCAACGTGGTGCTGG
>JBBUKS010500037.1:0-14393 GCA_038050645.1 Hedychium gardnerianum | reverse complement strand
ACAATTTATTTTTAAATTATACACAATAAACATATTTATCTAATAATTATTATATATAAATAAAAAAATACCGAAATCGTATTGGCACGGCACGATACGGTACCGAAACCGTATCGTTCCAGTCTGGGACCGAAACCTCTGCACGGGTCGAGATTTTAAACCTTGGTAAATAGTTTAATGGATGTGATCTTGTCTTTTAATTATAAACTGATTCTATGTCTTGTTTTTAAATTTTTCTGGACTGTAGTTTGTTCCCTTTTATGTACAAATCTATCCTGATCCGTATATATTCTTCTCTTCTTGTGCATAGGTCTTTTACTATATTATACATTCTTGGTGGAAAAGCTTGTACAGGGAGCCGTAAAATAATACACTAGATGCCTGTTTGTTATACATTTCTCTATCCTATTTATGATGTGTCTGTTGGATGAATTTATATGCTAATTTTTGCTTTTCAAGTTAGAATTATTGTCCTTTACTAAATCTGTGAGACTTGAGAAACTTTAGACCGTCTTTTGCATGTTTGAAGTTGTATCCCCTTAAGTCCTAAACCTTTTAATTCATTAAATACAGAATATAATTTTCTGACATGTTCTTATATGCTCATATTGCAGGTAACTGATTCTGAGTTGATTCCTGGTGGGAGAAATATTCGAGTCACTGAAGATAACAAACACGAATATGTTGATCGTGTGGCTGAACATTTGCTAACCACTGCAATTAGGCCTCAAATAAATGCATTTATGGAAGGTTTTAATGAGTTGATACCCAGGGATCTGATATCTATTTTCAATGATAAAGAATTAGAATTATTAATAAGTGGACTGCCCGATATTGATTGTGAGTTGATGTTTGATGTGTTTTAGAGTTCCCACAGATATAGTTTTCATATGCACTTCTCTTATTCCTATTCTGTTTCACTTGTGACAGTGGATGACCTGAGAGCAAATACTGAATATTCTGGCTATAGCAATGCATCCCCTGTAATTCAATGGTTTTGGGAAGTCGTTCAGGGCTTCAGCAAAGAGGACAAGGCCCGATTCCTTCAATTTGTAACTGGCACCTCAAAGGTAGGTTCTTTGGCTAGATAAATGATAGTCGTTTGTATATGAAACATTGTCCTTGAAGTGGTAGACAGATAATTTATAGGAAACTTTGCTTAAGTTTCTAGTGTTAGTTGACCTCAAAGGATCCAATATTTTGTTGTATGGTGGTTTCCTTCTTATAAGCACTAGTAGGATTGCCTTGTTTGAAGCAAGTGATGCAACCATCTATTTCTGCTAATTTTGTATAAAACAAATTGGTGTACAAGAAAATACCATGCTTGAAAGTGAGTCCATTTGCCTAGGCTTTCATTTTCATCGTATGGAGCCTAGGAGCTCTTGGTTCTGAGTCCTGAAAAGAGCTTACTGGATTCTGTTTATGATGTCCAACCATTTGATAACAAACATATTTGTGCTGTCTCTTGCTAGTAACCCCATCTATTCTTCAAATCCCTATAGTTGTTGCTTGCTTGGTGGAATTATATTTGTTTGTTTCATATCTGCGAATTATGTTTGTGTCCCACGATACGATACTTGTCCAACAGTTTCATGTGCACATTGCTTCCCCTTATTGACTGGTATAAAATTGTTTGGTATACACTGATTTCTTCTTGTTGCACACCAAGGGCAGACACTGATCCCACTGGTTGATAGTCAATAAGATTCTTAAATGCATGCTAACGTGTCAAGTTTGAAGTTACCTTTGGGTTTCATTGTATGAAATCTGTATTTTTGAGTTTGAGATACAAAACAATGGATAGTGTGGATTGTGATTTGTTGCAAGATTGTTTGTCATACTAAATCAGATTATTTGGTTATTAATCAGAGTATTCCCAATTATAGAAATTATTTGTCGAATAGTTAGAATAAAATATAGTTATAATTTGTTCCCAATTATACTAAATCTTTAAACATTCTCACACCATCTAAAACTATCAGTTAGCCAGATAGTTGAAGCAATTTAAGTTGAAGGTCTGAGAGGGATATTGCCTACCCCGAACAGTTGGGAATAAATTCAGGCTGATGAAGATGTGTAATAAGCAAATTGATATAGGGATTATGACTTCATCATTTTCATTTTGTGTGTGACTTAATTTCTTTAGCATTTTATGTTCTATGGTTGTTTGTATTCAACAGCAGTTTGTTACTGTAAATAACACTCATCTAATGTTTCTTTTGTACATTTTCATGTCTCAACTAGTTGACTTTTTTATTTCTTCTTTCCTAATATCTTTTACTCTAATAGGTGCCACTGGAAGGATTTAGTGCTCTTCAAGGAATCTCAGGATCTCAGCGGTTTCAGATTCACAAGGCATATGGAAGTCCGCACCATCTGCCTTCAGCTCATACTTGGTATGATACTTTTCCCATTAGAGCATGTCTTGTTTAAAAACAAGAAAATAGGCTGGATAAAGAGACACTATTGAGTATTTTATGATTCTTCTTTGAAAGAAAACCACTCCATATTTTGTCTTTATCTAATTATAGGCAAAATGCTAATCATTCTATGTAGGCATATTTGGTATAAAATATAGGATATTCCTGGTAGAGAACTAATATAACAACAACCAAACGTTTATCCTATTAAATGTGGTCAACTATATGGATGCTCCTACGTCATTGGGCTCGATGACCTACTATAATTTTATCATTGTAACCAAATATTTTTTTTGGTCATTTTTCTCTGTTAATGTGTGTATTTTATCATAGTCTCACATTGCCTAACTGGGACATTTATTGCTTGCCTAAGTATATGTTGATACCATCTTAAACGTATTTCTCAGAGTTTTTCTTTAATAAAAGCAACTTTGACTTTCTATGTTCTCATTTCTTATCATGTCCATCCTCGAATGCTTGGACATCCACTTAACTTTTCATTATCTTCGCGATTATCATCTTTTGCTCGCGTACTTGATTTATAATTCAACATTCAACTTCATATAATATAACAATTTTAACTTGACGCCCTTCTGCTTGTATTCTATAAAAAACATCACAATCAATCCCTCAATCCTTTTGCAAAAACAAACCTAGATACTTAAATCTCTCAGTTACACGCAACTCATCATCTCGTAAAAAAAAAGGACAGTCCGATGTATGAAGCTCTTGCCAATGCAGGGTCATGTGGAAGAGTTTATTGTATACAACCTTACCTTACTTTGCAAGAGGCTAATTTTGAGACTTGAACCGTGACCTCTAAGTGGCACGACAATAATTTTACCATTGCGCCAAAGTTCCACTTCAACTCGTCATCTCGTATCCTAACAAATTACCTTGTTACATCTACACTATTAAACTTAAATTCTATATACTCTATTAAGCTTTAAACCTTTTACTTCTAGTGTTTCCTGTTAAGATTGACGCTTAGCATCTACTCATTCACGTGGCTTATCGATCAAAATAATATCATATGCAAATAACATGCATCATGATAATACATCTTGGATGTATATAGTGAGTTCATGACTAGTGTATATAAATTTAGAGTTGATCCTTGATGTAACCTTATCTTTATGAAATACTTTGGTTAATCTGCCTAAAATTTTCACTCTTGTCATTACATCCTTAACATCCTTAATTATTTTAATATATGCTACACTAATACATTTTTTTTCTAAAATTCTCTATATAATTTCTCTCGGGAATGTGCCATAAGCTTTTTGAGATCAATAAATACAATGTGCAAGTCTTCTTCTTTTCTTTATACTTTTCAATCAATTGTTTGAGAAGATATATAGCTTCTATCGCCAACTTTTTAAGCATAAATTCAAATTAATTTTCGATCACATTGGTCTCTTTCTTGAATTTTTTTTTTCCAAAAATTTCATGGTATGACTCATTAGCTTAATTTAATGTTCCTATAATTCGCATAATTTTGTACATTTTTGTTTTCATACAAGGGATTAAAATACTTAGCCTCCATTGTTGAGGCATTTTGTTCCTTTTCAATATCAAAATTAAATAACTTCGTAAGTCATTCAATACCCTGCTCTTCAAGGCATTTTCATACCTTATTGGAATATCATTTAATTCAATTGCCTTTTCATTTTGTATCTCATTTAACATCTGTTCTACTTTTTAAATTTGAATTCTTAAGCTAAGTAGGTCACCTAAAACTTGATGAAAATATCTTAACAATCGCTCTTTTATTTTTTTTCATCCTTCATTACTACCCTATTCGCTTCATCTTTGATGCATCTTATTTGGGAAAGATCCCTTGTTTTCCTCTCTCTAGCTTTTGTTATATAGACGTCCTTTTTCCCTTCTTTTGTATCAAGGGCATTCAAAAGCTTTATCCTTGACTTCACTTAATGCTTTCTTGGCTACTACATATTCACATGTATTTCTCCTAATACTTGTGCTCTTGTCCTCTTCCTAAAGATACTTTGTTTCAATTATTTAACTTCCACCATTTGATCATAAGAGTCATACATGTTTTCTTTCTACTAATAGTGTGCTTGAAGTGCATATCTAATACCGCTAATATATGTTGAGTGGTTAAGTTTTCTCGATGAACTTGCAATATATATAAATTTTTCTATTCCTCTTCTTGATTATAAGAAAATCATAAGAAAGTCAATTTGTGACTTATTGTTTCCACTTTTGAATGTAATTAGGTGTTTTTCTCTCTTCTTAAAAATGTATTAGCTATTATAAATTCATATATTATTACAAAATCCAATATAAATTTTCCTTCATTTCTTGTTTCAAAATCACAACTCTCATGCACTCTATTATGTCTTATTCCTACGTATTCATTTAGATCTCCTATTACAATTATCTAGTTTGTCTCAAAATTTTTGTATTACCTCATCTAGGCTTTTCTAAAACCTATGTTGGATGTTTTCATCTAATCCTAACGTGCATATATGCTAATTACATTAATAATTTCTTTTGCTACCTAATTACTCTTACTATTTCGTCTCTTAACAAACTATATACAATAATACTTACTCCATTTTTTATTTTATTCTTTCCGGTGTATCATAATTTAAAATTTGATTTCTCTATCATCTTTGGCTTCAACTCTACCCATTTTATCTTTTGTAAACACAAAATATTAATTATTCTCCTAACCATCGTATTTACTATCTTTGCTGGTGAACATTTCCATGTTCAAAATCTAAGACAATCAATATTACTATCTATAATGTCTCTTCTTATCCAACTTAGGATGCGAGAACTCTTGAATATTTAATATTATACTCAAGTTGTCATAGAAATGTAGCCGTCTTTGTCAAGATATTATAGTTGGACTCCACAACGAGTTTCTTCCAAGGAATAACCTAACATTTGCTTAATAGTTTGATAAATCCACATATAATATTTGTCTCTTTTGTACTAGCTGACAACTTAATACATTCCTCCTCTTTTATCTGGGTTTGGGACCCGCCATGACGAAGTTTATTGCCGGTTGATATAAATAAATTTATAATCAGATTGATATGAATAAATATATTCTATTCTGTTGTGGAATTTCTTTGTTGGTACCTCTAGGCCAGTTAGATGTATGTTTGTTGTCAAGGATAGCTAGTTGTCCATTCTAGGTGACGGAATAAGTGATTAATCAACAGCCAATCCACTATGCATGGGATTAGCTCCACTTAAATATATATTCATCTACGAATCTACTATTAATGAGTTGCATTTTTTTATCTGATTGACATTGTTCATTCTCTTTTGTTTTATTTTCTCTTGTGGTTTACTGATCAGGTGAATTCTATCGTCTATCTTATGGTCTTTGTATATTGTACTTGTGCAGCTTCAACCAATTGGACCTGCCTGAGTACACCTCAAAAGGACAGTTGCAGGAGAGGTTACTTCTCGCCATCCATGAAGCGAATGAAGGGTTTGGTTTCGGTTGAGAGTGGGATGGAAGGTGTGCACTTGTACAGATAGGTGTATTCAACAGGATTTTCAAAGCCAACTCTCTCCTTGCCGAGGATCTGAAGTGTGGTTTCTTGGTCGCACTTATGGAGTAAGACTTCCTCAAATTGGAATTCGACCATGAAGTAGTCACCTTATGATTTGTGAGAGAAACCCCCATATATGATATACCACCCTATCTCCAGGCTGATGTTGCAGGTTGTGGATGTGGCAGTCGTCCGAATCCCGGTGACTGCAAATCAAATCGTCTTGTATGACGTCTCCTTTGCTAACTTTGTTTCTTTTTTCCATATTATTTTTTAGTACAACTTTTGTACTCAAAAAACATCAAAGCTCTTTTGGATGTTTGGAACAGATTGTGAATGGCAACATCTTGTTATTTAGTAAAATGCAAATGCATCCTTTTCTTCTGAATGGCAATTGCAGATGTTCTTTTTTGATTAATTATTAAAAAAGTATTCCAATCTTGTGATTTTTGACAAATTTATTTCTAAATTCACCTATAAATAGTTGCACGCCTTACCTAAAACAAATCAGATTATTTTTTATAATTAATATTAGGTATTTAAATTTTTATTGATTAATTTTAGAATGATTAATTTAATTTTATGAATTTTTTTTATTGATTATTTAGATAAATTGAGAAAGTCTTATAAATTTATTTTATCGCTCAATGTTTTTGAGTTTTATATGTTTGGTGATAAAAGACGAAGCATTTATTTTTAATATTTTCGTTGGTCCATTTCAGGATTAAAAATAAATTATAAAGATTAATTTATTAATTTAAATAATAATTAATATATGAAAGAAAATAATAATATAATTATTAATTAATTTTTTAAATTTGTTTTTATAATAATAATATTTTATATATTAATCATCCGATTTCGTGAGACTTATATGATTTGATTGGTAAATGTCGTGTCCAAATCACCAAATGTCTCACAAATAATAGTGTATCCTTTTAAATCAATAAGGCTGTTTTTGGTCTCCCTGCATATATATATGCCTCTCTTGTCCAAATCACCAAATGTCTCACAAATAATACTCTATCCTTTTAAAACAATAAGATTTTTTTGGTCTCCCTGCATATGCCGGTGTCTTTTAGTTGTCTATGAGTTCCTTTTTATTTATATTGTTCTCGTACATGAGCACTGTAGGTGAAATCATCATTTCGATAGATGATCTTTTTACTATTTAAAAGAAAGGTACATTGATTTCATCTAGTAGTAATAATATATATATAAATCTCATGTACTGGTCACTGTTCGGGCTAGCTAGACTAGTACTCGTAATTTACCTCCTCCGTGTTGGTCCTGGGACGAATAGGCGGGGGCGCTGGGGCGAGCGTTTCGCCTTTTGCCACAATAATATATATATATATAAAATTAAGATAACCGATAAAATATCCGTATTAATTAGAAATCGATTTAGACATATAAATAATAATATTTTTTATAAACTAACTATCTCAATTTATGAGGATGACTATTATTTATTCACGATAAAAAAAAAACGTTCGTCTCCATTGTCCTCGTCAATTAATCTCAAGATTAACACAGAGGAAATAAATCAGAAAGGCTAATCTAGTTAGTCCGAACAGTAACTAGTACATAAGGAAGGACAGAAACCTGATTATTAATCAAGATTTACCTCCTAAATTTTATGATGATAACATCTCATATATTAGTCATCAATTTATCTCGCTGTTATTTATGTACATTGTGGCAATTCTTTTTGGCGAAACGCTCACCCCAGCACCCCCGTCAGTCCGTTCCAGGACCAACACGGAGGAGGTAAATCACGGGGGCTAGTGTAGCCAGCCCGAACAGTGACTAGTGCATAAGGGGGGCAGGAACCTGACTACTAGCCAGGATCTGTTATTTATGTACATGAACATATAGTAGAGGGCAGAACATTTTTCTACCGTCTAACTTTGTAGCATTTTGGATCCTCTGTTTTTTTTAAATTTTTTTTAACTCTCTCACTATACATACAGTAGTTTGGACAGAATTTGCTACATGAATAGATATATACTAATTAAATTTGGAGTCGTATTAGATAGATTTTACAAACAACTACTTTGTTCTCTAGGGATACATAAATTGCCATTCCCCACCAACTCTAGAGATATATAAATTGCATTGGAATTGTGAATCTAGTCCAGCTGCTCTATCTGCACGTTCTACTTGTTTAGAGTTTTCATAAATGATGATAGCGCAATCAGAATTCAAATTTTGGGGCTTCCTAATCATAATCTGGATGTAGCACAAAAAGATGATCGTTAAAACGCATAATTTATGCAACCAGTGAACAGGTACAAACTTAGTCAACTAGCAAAGTATATCTCGTGAATTATTTTAGTGATGTAGACATGAATACATGTGGCTGAAACAATCGGCAAAGAAGTCCACTTTCTCAGCACATGCAAGGCCATATCTACCACCCTTCTTCTCTTCCCGTTGGACCCATATGAACCATAAAACTTTCTGCCAATTTGCTTTATGTCAGTGCTTTCCTTCTTGTTCCTTTCTGTCTCACAATTCTGCATGTCCCCGAGTTTTCGGATTCCCTCATGAAACTGAAGCTGAGAATTGTGTCCAAGGCAAGGCAGCTCCTCACTGCATCCTCAGAGGAGGACAAAGTGGTCAATGGTGAACAATTGGAGTCCAGAAGACAGAGCGCAGACCATGGTATTGCCCTTGCATTTCTTCCTGTTTCTTTATCTGATTTCTTTGCTTGTTCATCTTGATGCTTTTTGTATGCAATTCTATTTTACAGTAAACATGTTCTTCAGTTTTATTTTGGAGTTAAAAAGTAGAACTTTTCTTAGTAAGTTGATATTCAGTATCTTTTTCGTTCTACAATGTAGATCAGATTTCAAAGTTACCTTTATTTTATGATTCCTTGATGCTCTGCTGGTGGTTGCTCGACACTCTCCTGAATTCTGTCTTTTGAATCTGATTCATCTATGGGATCGCCACTTTAAGTAGGAAAACACAATGTGTTTAATGTACTTCCAACAAATAGAAATGTGTTTCTAATGCAAAATGCTGATTCATGGCATCTTTATTAGGTACAAAGGATGAGACATTCTTTGATTCACAGACATGGTTAGATTCAGATAGTGAAGATGATTTTGTCAGTGTCAATGGAGGTTGTAAGATCCAATATAAGTCTCAGATTATTCTTTTTATTTGAACTTTCTTACTAATTTTTAAGATTTCTCTTGCCTGTCATATTTAGATTTTGTTCCTTCCAGTTCCAGAAATCAACTGGGCAACATCTTCTCTGCCACTAGTTTTCCTGAAGTTACCTCTGAGCCTTCAATTTATGGGAAAAGAAGTCTTGCTGAACTTCTTCAGGAGAGTCAATTAGATGAACTGGAAATCAAACAAAATGATGCCAATCACAAGTTGAAAGTCAATGGAAAACCATGCCAAGATGACATTAATTCTCCAGATCATAAAGATTTAAGTGATCAGAAAGCTAAGAAAATGAAGCCCAAGCAGCGTTGCTTGTCTAGCTTGGTGCACAGTCTGAGTTTCAAAGACAGGAGGAACCGAAATGTTAATGAGCTTTAGTTTGCTCAACCTGTTGTCTTGTTATGCTTGAAATGGTAGATGCTTATGAGTTGAATGGATTGTTCTACTTTTCCAATTTTGATTTTAGTTCGAAAGTCAATGGGAACTGAAATATGTTTGTATAGTCAATAATTTCTTCATTCACATTTATTTAATCGGATAACCATTCCGGATCAACTCAGACCGATCCGAGTCAGTCAACTGGATGAACCATGCTGGCCGAATTAGCACGGACAACTGTTTCGATTTCCTCCGCTATCCAATCTTAATTGGAAAGGGAACACACAAAAAAAACTTTACATATTTAGTAAATATGCTAAATGAATATATATATATATATATATAAAAGCAAAATCTAAAAAATAGTGAAAGATGAATCTAGAAATAATTGGATTTAATCAAATGGACAATCCTTTAATATATTTTTTATGCACATATGTCCATAGGGAAAGTTAATTAAAAATCAATTTGAGATGTATTTTGAGATATACTAAATATGAAGGTATGTTTTGGGAAAACTAAGGATTTGTATTGATTCGTGTTCATCTCAGCGTCTGACAAGTCGATCTGCTCTTCGCGAGTGTCGACGGAGACGGCCATGAGCGGAGGTAGTCGACGGACGGCGCGCAACCGGGGGAGGCCGCCGACTATAGATGCCAGTGAAGGAAAATCCCACCGCGACTCCCGCCTTGTGGATGCGGTGAGAAAGGTTCGGAGCCGCGATCATGGCCCAATCCGTCTTATGGACGTCAGCCTCAAGACCCTGCTATGGTTAGGGTTTGGGTTCCTGGCTTTCATTTCTGTATTTTTGTTGATTTATAATCATCATTGGGAGTCTCGGCGCGAGTCTCCGACTTTGCGGAGGTTGAGGAGGGTTATCACCCCTTTGCAGGCCCCTAAGATGATGGATCTTCCCCAGGTTAGGTTATCATCTATGAGAATTTGTCTTACGTTCAGTGTTAATCATCTGAAAAAAAGGAAAAAAGATGTATTTTTGAATATTTGGAATGGTTGCAGTTTCAAGGAGAGCATAAGGAAAGCCTGTACTGGGGCACATACCGGCCCCATGTCTATTTCGGAATCCGAGCAAGGTTACTTCCTTTTTGTGGTTGTTATTCCCCAATAACTCAATCGAAGATGCTAACATATTTCTTGAATAGTTTGGCACCTGTGTGGAACCACTACAAGTAGGGTTGAGTAATCGTGCATTTGGACTTACTTTGTAAATTGTAAATTTTATGCTCTCTTTTGAGATGTCAGCAATAAAGTTGGAATATTTCTAAGGATTTTGTGAAATCCCTCAGTGCACTAGCTACTTTCATACCTGAACCCTAAACACTACAAATCTTTATAATGTCTCTTTTTTAATTTGCGAATTTTTTAAAGTTGAATGTCACGTTAAATATATTCTATGATTTACATGTAGATTTCCTGTAAAGAAAGAAAGCCAAGTAATATTTTTATTAGCATTTGTTTGGGAGTGATCTGTTGCTGTATATGCAGAACTCCACGGTCACTAATTGCTGGACTAATGTGGATAGACATACGAAATGGTCAGTACTTTCTTCGCCATGTTTGCCAAGATTCTGATGATCTAAGCACATATGGATGGAAAGATCACAATGGTAGGAACTATGGTCGTCAATTAATTGTCGACCATGGATTATCATTCACAACTAGTTTCTTAAAGGAGAAGAAGGAAGGAAGTGGCTTTGGAGGTGACTGGGCTGTCAGATTGGATCTACAGAATGCAAAGTAATTTTGGTCATTCCTCCAGTTAATTTTATCAAGCATTGAACTTTATTATGTCTCTAAGTATCATACTTTTTAGATTTATGGATTCTTCCAATCTTTTGTAGTATGACCAATTACCCATTCGATTCGCTTATAGATCAATTGTACATGAGGGCAATGAAGACACTACACATCTTTTCTTTTATATTGCTGATGAGGAAGGAAATTCTTTAAATGTAAAGAAGCAGCTATTTGAAACACGTGATGCCACCCTATTGGCGTTTGGAACACGCAACGATATTGGAGGTTGGGAACTACATTTAGATTCACAGGTATAGACTTCAGTAGATTCTGAATAACATAACCCGATGCATCTTTTTTAAAGACCTGTCATGGTGGTGGTATCATACTGCACTTTTTTGGTCATGCTCAGATTCTAGTATAGGCATTGTATACCTTCTCATGTTGAAGTTTTAAATCCACTATTTTATTTTGTTCTTTTACTTGATAGGTCACATTTCATCGTATATTTGTAACAAATGAACTGAACTTACTTTATAAGTATACATGCTATGTTTACTTTAGATTATCCAATTTTAATGTTTTTGCTAAATATTTAGTTGCAACAAGTTTAATTTAGTCAGGAGCTTAAATCCAGAAACTAGTTCTTTTACTAAGTTCTATTTAAACTGGCAAGGGACTTGGTAAAGTTTGATGTAAAGATCCTGCATCGGTTGAGGCAAAGAAAGGTGCTTACAATTTATGTCTTGATCTAGAGGACTTTGTTTTTTTTTCACAATAAATGTAACCTTGATCGAAGACCCTTGGAAAGAGTGTTAAAGTAATTTTTTTTTACAAGATATCTTGTATCAATAGGAGCAAAGCTATAAATCCTGATTTGACACCACTTTTGGTCATTTGGACAGTACTCAGCTAGTGTAGACCGAGATTTTGATTGGGCCCGTAAGTATAGTCCAATAGCACCAAGGTTTAAAATTTCGACCTGTGTCTAAGTTTTGGTATATGATGCGGTTTTGGTTCCGTATCATGACGCGCCGATACGGTTTTGGTACTTTTTTGAATATAAAATATATTAATTAAAAATATTTTTATTAATATTTGATCGTAATAGATGTTTATTTGAGATATTAAATGTTGAGTTTAAATTTTGATATTATCTTGTGAAATGTTTGATTCTTATCGAGTAAAAGTTGATTTAGGTTAAATAAAATCCATGAAGGTGTAAACTATATTTAATTTAGATATATTTTGATCAATTTAAAATTAAATCCAATTTATATAAAATTATTTAGTTTATTAGTAGTAATACATTTTATAAAATTAGAAATTATATTATATTTGATTTTTTTTATCTAAGAAGGGAAAGGATAATAATCTTTGAAAAGAGGTTAAGAGATTTTGTTTTTTCTCTATTTACCTTGAGAGGTATTTTTTTTCTCTTTATTTATTTTGATGGAGAAAAAAATAATGAATAAAAGAGGAAAAAAATTAATAAAGAAGAAAAAAATTAATGAATAAAAGAGAAAAAATTAAGAAGGAAAAATTTAATAGGGAAAAGGAAATACCTATTTAAAAAATAAAATGAAAACCTTTAAAATTTAAAATAAAAAAAAATAAAACATGTTCGGCCCTTTGTCTTGGAAGTTATCTCCAAAACTAATAATAGCTAGAGATAAATATAATTTTGGGTATTTAAAAATGTTTAGGCACTTCACTTTTGTTTTTGTGTTTTTGAAAAAGGATTTTTTTTTAGTACACATGCAGTCATTCATTTTTTTTTAATCAAGTAGAAGAATACATCAGAGTCTTCTAAAATAGCAAGTTTAGGCACTTCTCGTAAACCACATATACAAATCTATTTGATGAAGAGCTTCTTCTTGCCAATTTTTAGTATAAAATTTAGATTATTCTGACCTAATGGTTTTTGCATGTGCTTTGCAGAGACATGTGGATACTCATTTTTCTGGGTTCAGAACCCATCATATGCACAATTTGACAGAACTCGTTCAGGGTACTCTTGCATTTCATGTAAGTTTTAATCTTTTAGCAGTGATGTAAAATATATTGAGATAAGGACATGTCTTGTTTGGTAATCGTCTTCCCTTCAGCTTTCCCTTCTTTTTCTAAGGCTAAGATTGCATGAATGTTAATTAAAACTTTTTCTTGATTGCTGGCTTGTACTCAAGGCAAGAAGAGCTGGGAAACTTCAGCTATCTGACACAATTGAAGAATCTTCAAATGTAGTTGTTATTCAGGTATTATTAGTTAAGAGTCTATATTGAAAATTTCAGTTTCTCTTGTTGGAATTCTGGAAAAGGACTGATAATGCTTTGACTATGATGACTAAGGTAACTGTAATTCTGAAGCATGCACATTAAACTTTGGATCAGTATTAATGTCATGATGCAAGTATGCAACATGATTATATTAGATACCCGCTCCTGTAACACATATTAGGATATAGATGTGAATTCTTCTCAGTCTTATTTTATTTTATTCAAGGGCATCTGAGATTCTCTGCTCACAACTTCTAGATATTGAGAAGCTATGTTAGATGCTCAAATTTTGGAGTTAGATATCAGGCATACTATGATGTAAATAATTTTCCTTTGTTTTCTAAATGTTCTGAAGAAAACTTGTGAATGTTTGTTACAAGACATGTATGGTGATTATAAATACTTAAAATATCATAATGCATAAGCCTTGGGCTGCATGTAATTACTAATAATCACCTTGTTCATAATGTGCGTTGGACTACTATTATAGATCTTATTGTGGCTTCTTTATCTGGCCTCAATATCCTGATGTCTTCTTTCAGTGCTTCATACTCGAGTAATTTCACTGTTTAATCTATCTAATGGATATATTCTCTGGATATTGTTGATATTATAGTCTTATCTAGTCACTGGCATAGATGAATTGCCGACTTAAAAGAAGTTTGTGTTATGTTTGCTGAGTCAATATTCTTTTATCTATCAAAAATCTTCCTCACGATTTTAGTTCTTTGGTTATTGTTTTCTTTGAAAACTTATTGTATTTCCTTCCAGATTTCAACTGTTCTTCCTGCAAAACTAGATATTGCTTTTGTATCTGGAACTAATATGAAAGACTCATTGGTAGATCA
>JBBUKS010500029.1:0-34874 GCA_038050645.1 Hedychium gardnerianum | reverse complement strand
TAGCTGAGATTCGAACCTTAGACCCCTTGATTAACCATTGGAGAGCTTAACCATTGCACCATTGCCCCGGGGGCACCGTATTTCGGCTTTCAGATTTCACATAGGGCGGAATAATGGACTGGCCCATTAATCAAAACACTTGGGGCACCGCCAGCTGTCCTCATTCCAACATAACAAGCCATTCTGTTTGGCGCCTCCTTTTAAATCAAACCGGTTAATTTCTGGTTTCTAGTAACCAAACGAACCGGTTTAAAATTGGATCGCCAAATCGAGATCTGCTCTACAGATTGATTCGCCGAAGGAAGGAGCGTCCGGCGATGGAGAAGAAGGGTCGGTGTCGCCTCCTCAACGACATGGTAGCCGAGATCCTCGATCGCCGGCGGCGAGTGACCGCATGGGACGCCTTCTCTCTCTCCGTCGGCGGGGAGGACGAGGAGGTGGAGATTGAGGTGTGGGCAGAGGTGCGGCGGATACGAGAGGAGCAGGCGGAGGCAGGTTTCAATGAGGGATCCATCGTCGCGAAGCATGACATTGCCGCGGGCGAATGGGCGCCTCCAGGGAAGACCGAGATGTGCGACACTGTCCTCCAGATCGAGCGGATGATATTTAGGGGTCTGGTGGCGGACACCATTGGCAGCTTCGTCGAAGCCGGCGACGGCGTCGGACGGCGTCTTCTCCCAGGCAAGCTCCTTGTTTAGCTACCAGAAAAGCAATTAATTTCCTCTTCTTTAGAAAAAAAAAATGAAAATAGCTCGGATTTTTTTTTGTTAGATTCCTCTCTGTTATTGTGTGCATATAGAGATATAGCCATTGTTATCAAGACCTAACTGATCACATGCTAGGCCTCTTTATCGAATAAGATTTTAACCTCTTGGTTTGTTAAGATGCCTCTTTCTTTGGCTTCAATCGATCGAACCGACCAGTACAAATGGAAGAATAATGCATGAAGATCAATGAGAAAACATCATGATAAATCTGACAACAGATGTTGTCTGCACATAGTTTTATTGTCATGGAACTATACCCTGGCGTACACAATTTTTACAAGTTCATAAATTATGTTTCACAACAGCACACTGGATTCGTCGAGTTGCTTCCTTGTCTTGCACATAAACAATCAATCAACAAATGTTACACAAAGCAGTTTCTATATCCATTCAATCTTTCATTGCGCGAGGAACAGTTCAGACCGGAACAGGTTCGCGCAATTTGTTGGCTTCAGGTGGAGCCACACTATCATAGTACTCGACCAAAACTTTCCATCCGCCGGGGCACATGAAGCCATCCGGCGGATTCTCTCTGTTTCGGGCAAGAGCCCGCATCTACATGGATGAATTCGAGATGTTACTAACTTTTCTAGAGCATCGATTAGCAAATATTATAGAGCCAAGAGGGTTTCACCTTTGTACCAGAAATGAAGAGGAAATCCTGAGTCCTTGATGGATCAAAGAATGCCATTTTCTTCTGTGTTTTGTCATATGCTGCCACCTTTATCAATATCAAGAACAGAAGGTTTAGAATAAGCCGAATTTAAATTTATGTTCACTCTGTTCCATTAATTCCAAGGACCTAGTTGACACAACACAACACAACATATAGCTAATGATTCATATTCATTTATGTATTGGATTAAACATCGAGAAAGATGTAAAGGAGATATCGTACAAAACCAACACCTAACTCTCAAGATGGAAGTTATCCTATAGATGTGCATATGCATGTTTGAAATGTGAATCACAGTATTCATTCAAATGTGAAACTGCTAGTAAGATGTAAAGGAGATAAGAGATACTCAATGGAATCGTTAAACACCTTGAATGGAAGAATGTTTAGCTTTTCGAGACCCGGTGCCATACTGAGAACCTTCTTCCCATGGTCAGCATCATAGAGGTCCCTTTTCTCAACAGGGTGGCTCATACCTGCCGGATCTCTGCCGACAATGTAGAAA
Source organism: Hedychium gardnerianum (assembly GCA_038050645.1). Classification (NCBI taxonomy): domain Eukaryota; kingdom Viridiplantae; phylum Streptophyta; class Magnoliopsida; order Zingiberales; family Zingiberaceae; genus Hedychium; species Hedychium gardnerianum. The sequence continues at coordinate 32,926 of JBBUKS010500029.1, read as the reverse complement.
TTGGCACCGGCATTTATGCGAGACTTTGCATGCCACTGGACTTCGGTTGGGCCAGCATAGTGCATTGGAGAAGGGAATATAGCAACCACTGTGGTTTCCGGGTTAAGAACACCATCCTGAAGAACCTATGACCGAACAAACATAACAGACTATGAGCAAAGATAATAATCAACAATCACATGTGAAAAACGGTTTGTCATAAGGATGTATTATAGTATAAAATTTACTAGGGAATGTATTAGGAATGACCTTCTCGTGTTGCTTCATTCTCCAATGAAGTGGCACATCGTCTGCTTTTGTGTAGCCTCCCAAGGGATGAAGCAAGAGGATGGGGGTTTTGTAGCCCATTTCGAGAAGACGCCTGCGGGTGTCAGTCATGAGCAAGGCATGGCCATTGTGCACAGGGTTACGCAGTTGGAAAGCAAATACTGCATCTGCATTGCGTCTGGCAAATTCTGCACGGAGTTGAGAAGGTGATAATCGATATTGGTCGAGACCATCGTTATACTTGATACGTTCTATAACTTCCAAGTCTCCACCAATTAGCCAATTTCCAGCTTTTTCTATAGCTTCCTGGACGTATGGCAGTCCAGGAGTAGTGGTGCCCCATGTTCGTGCAATCCGTTCTTCTTTGTTATGCTTGTAGATTTCGACACTAATGAAAAGACAACCGTACCGTACGTATAAGGTCTCCGAATTACAAAGCATGTAAAGTGTTTTCGAAGTTGAGATGAACTGGGAAACATGCATTCACGTGAAGAGTATAAGACATGTATCCAATCCTAAGAACAGAGTAATTAAATAGAACAGTAGAAATTCATTGATTTCATTGTTAGATATCAAAAAGAAAGAAAGAAGAAAAATGTGATTTTTAGTGTTCCGAGCAAAGCAAAAAATGAGGGATGCTGATGAGTTTAACTCACTCGCTCAGGATGGCGACGGGCTTTTCCCGGGCGTCGACAAGCGCCACCCTGCGACGGTCGCCGATGGCCCTTTTCTGGGCGTCGTCGATGGCCAGCACGATCGGGACCGACATGTTGACGATGGAGCCGTCTCCGAGGCGGATACAGTTGAAATAAAGCGTTTGGAGGAACTCGGCTTCCCTCATGAAGCCGGTCAGCGGGCTCGCCCACCCTTCGCTGAGCACGTGCACCCACTCCAGATCGATCCGCGACAGCTTGATCTGCGGCAACCGCGCCGCCTCCCGGAGGAGCGCGTGCCGCGCCGGGCCCTCCGGCGCGACCAGGTTGACCAGTTTCCCGCCGTCCGGCTCGATCAGGCTACACGATGCGGTGGCGGGGACGAAGGAGGCGCGGAGGGGGGATGGGCACCGGCGGCCGGCGCCGTTCGGCGGGAGGCTGAGGCGGAGACTGGCCGAGAGAAGCGCCGGCTTGATGGGATTGTGGACGGGATTCGGGGATCCACCGACGAAGGCGGCGGCCATGGAAGCCATTGGTGGAAGAGGAAGGCGGTGATAAAAATCGAATCTTTATGCCCTTTTTGTTCTTCAATTTAGAACTGGGGGTCTGGGGGTGAAATGCTGCGTTCGAATCTCGTGCCATATTTATAGTATCACGAGATAGTGGAAGAGCTTAGTTGTTGAATCGGTGGAATGAATCTGGACACGATCGGGACCAGATTCATCGGTTGAATGCGGGCGGGGCTGGATTGGATTTGATGTGATTTGTAACCTCTCACTGTTTTTGGATTATTTATTTATTTATTATTATTTGATCCTTCTTCGATGGTTCCTCGGTTGACTCATGGAATGTATTGTTGGATTTTGGTTCCACTGTTGACTCATGAAACTAGATCGTCAATTTAAGAGATTAATTATTGCTTTATTTTATTGAAATAGTTGAGATATTTTTTGAGGCATGTATTTTGAGGGAATCTAGATAGCCAAAAACTTTTTTAAAAAATAAAATAAAATATTTTATTTAGATAAAAAATAAAGAAGCATTTGTTTTTTTAATCATCATAATTATCCTTCTTTTCCATTTAAAATGATGATTTAAAATTTAAGATTTAACTATAATTATTTTAAATGATTTTAATAAAATTTAAATAATTTTAATAAAATTAATAAAAAATATTTTAATATAATAATAATATATATAGTGATTTTAATTAAAGTGAAATAGTTAATTTTTCAGATTATAACTAAATTAATTAAAGTGAAATAGTTAATTTTTCAGATTATAACTAAACTCTAACTTTAAAATCTTGAACCTAAATTTTAAAATTCAAAAATTATTATATCAAAATACTATTTATCAATTTGATTAAAATCACTTTAAATTAATAAAAACTATTTTAATCATAATTATACAATAATATTGAAAATAAAAAATAATATTATAATAATTATTTGATAGCTACAACATATTCTAACAATTACCGGTGATTATTATAATACCATTAGATAAAAAATATTTTTGATTTTTTAATCTTAATTTTAATTAAAACATGCATTGCTAACCTGGACAATTTTAATATTTTGAAGATTTATCATATAGAAACTGATTAACCAAGGATCGCATGAACAAATTAAAATACTTTATTCTAACAGGATGAATGAGTAATAATTGTTCGTCACAAAGATTAAATTTAGAACATCAAATGTAATTTGTCATGATTAAACAATTATAATAAATAGTTTAAGGAAATGACTGCTGAACAGAAATGGATTTAAATGAGTACAATTTTTTATTGTCATTCTGCATCAATACATAATCTTGCAGTAATCAATTAGACAGTAATGACGCACCTATAGCTCACATAAAAAAGATTAGGGGGAAAAAAACTAGACAACTGAATCAAACTCTTGTATCTTAAGAACATCTACAGAAACAAAATGCGATGGGAAAAATCCTATCGACGTCAGGAATTTGACAGATCAGATGTCAAAGCTAAAAATCTGTCAAAATTAATGACGATACAATCATGACATAGGCTAAGAAGAAGAGGAGCGCGATCTGCATGAAGAACTTTGGGTTATCCCTCAAGCTTGGAGATGCAACTGCTCTGTTAAATCACATAAACACGAGAATCAGTCGATATGATATTACGGGTCACCATCTCAAGTCCTAAACCAGTGGGGGGAAAAATGAGCTGAGTCCTAAATTTAGTAACCCGATTTTAGTCATTTTAAAATTAGTTTGTTTTTAGCTTAATTTTGTTGGAATAGGATGAAATGATTAGAGAGCTTCAAAGATAGTGATAAAAGTGTGTAGAGAGGCGACCTAGCAATCCGTTGAGAAAGGCGAGGGAAAGGTAAACTCTGAATAAAAACAACTCCGGGACCAGTTAAAGTGACCATCAACTGGTTATCGCCCTGCAAAGATACAATGCTGAATTAGAAGTCATAGAGACTAACATCACAAAATCCTCACTGAAAGTATCTCCAAAATGGTGATGATCACAAATACATATCATGCACTCTCTTCCGCATGTATCTTTTCTGTATTCCATGAACAAATTGGATGTGTAGATTGACATCGCAATTGATTAGCAAACCATTGGGTATAATGCATCATAATAGGAGAAGCAAGAAAGTGCCTACCCCAAACACAATCCTCCGCATTGCAATGGAGGGCTTTAGCTGAGAAGTAATAGTGCTTGACATAGCGACGATGCTGCCAGCATCAACTACGAATGCTTCTCCTGGAGCAAGAATTTTCTGCACAACTAGCAAAGCAAAAACAGAATTGATAAGGATTCAAATGGAAGACTTCGTGCTTGAAACATATTTTCATTATATTTGGAACACACTGTTTGCAAGCAGAAGAATCAGCAAAATGAAGCATGTATGGCAGCACCACAAAGATAAATGGTGGACCTTTTTGATGGATCATGCTACATTTCTCGGATACTATGTTTGAGAGTCAGCATGAAAAACAAAATTTATAATAAAAACTACGTATTCTGAATATTCCAGGCATCGTACAAAAAATGTGCATCCGGCTGCAGTATATAACCTGGAACTGAATTTTTTTAGAGAACATATAACAGTTTAATATTAGAATACTGGCTTAACCATTTTGTGCCCTTTTTGTAACTAATATAGATGAGAAGTCATTCAAAAGACAAATACCAGATCCACACCCCACGAGAAATGCAAGGCCCTGTCCTACTAGCTTCTGTCTGAGAATCACCTATAACAGAAAAAATGACAATTACAAAGAGGGATGAAGTTAACACATAAAACCATTACCAAAATACAATGAAAGGCATTGTGAGTAGTGTGTTAGATAGAGTGCTATGAAGAGAAAGAACTAATGATGCACACAAACTAATTGTGCCACCAAAACAACTCAACTCTCAACAAACGAGGAAACAAATAATATTATAAACTCAAGATGAGATGTATAGGGGATCTCAACCCCTTTTTGTAGACTCATAATACGACCGAATCGCTAAAAAGCTCTAACTTATCTCTAAGTTTCGACAAACTTTGTACAATTACGCCATTCTCCCCCACCAAGAACTCAACCAAGGACTGTAGAGTCTTATGTCAAGTCTAGTGGCGCCTTACATAACTGCAATGCAATGCAGACAATCAAGGGGTGTCTTTGGAAGATGCTTCTAACGCCTCTTGTTTTATTTCACTAAATAAGTCGGTTGTCATATGTAGTAGTTCCTCTTTGTGATTCATGTGTTTTTTATTTTCGGTAGTCTTTTCCATTGGACTATGTATCATTTAGTGCTTCCATAAGGAGATAACACTGTCTGTGTATTAATGACCCTCTTAATAATTTGGGGTCGCTCGTGGGGACGAGAAGTGGTGACAGACCAAGAAACGACACTGGGAATCACACAACTTAGTGGAGGTGTTCTGTGTTGGGACAGACGTGGCACAAACCACTGATTTCTTTGTTGTTAATCAAGTCTTACAGCAGAAGGATCTCCGGAGTTGGTGGTTCATTATGCAGCTGGAGGCAGTGCCAATTGCATGGCGGATGGCTCATGAACATTGCATTTAGTGAAGTAGCTTCAAGAGATGATGGCAATGACAGCAATACAGAGGGAAGTTGCAATGATCTTTGTCAGAGTTGAGGAGAGAGGGATTCTCGCAGTCGTGGTGTCAAGGAGGAGAGGGCTTCGATTGGTGGAGACTAGCTTGTGAGATTGAGGATCAGCATATCCTCAGCGTGCAAAGAAGAGAGATTGGAGTTCCAATGGGCTCGAAAGGGAGAAAATGGTTGAAAGGGAGAAGATGGCTCACAGCTTCTCATGCAAGGAAGAGAGTTGAGGGAATGTGTTCACGTATTGGCTTCTCATGCAAGGAAGAGAGTTGAGGGAATGTGTTCATGTATTTGTGCCGGAGTCCGAATTAAAAGTTTGGCTCTCATACAACTTGATGCAATACGAGCAAATTGTGCCACCAAAACAACTCAACTCTCAACGAATGAGGAAGCAAATAATATTATTAACTCAAGATGTACAAGGGATCCTAGCCCCTTTATAAAAGACTCATAATACAACAAAGTCATCAAACGAACCCTACTTATCTTGACAAACTTTTTAAAAAGGTATTAAGAGAATTAAATAAGTGAATTGTTTTTTAGGGAATAGAGTCACAATGACATTAAACCCTAGCTACGTCAACTTACCTCTGCACCAACCTCAATGTTGCGAGGTCTTTGATCAGCATTACTGGAAACTCTAACATCATTGATAGAGCAAAGGAAGGCGTCTGGCTACAAAATGATACAACATTTAATTTGTCACATTGTAGTTCATAGACACACATGCAAACTAAAATAAGCTTGAAATATTTCGCGCATTAAGTAATAATGACTTAAGCTCAAAGTTCAGTTTAGTGAAAAAGTCAAATTTAATCAATATAATATCTTTGGTTGACTAAGATAATTCTGAAACTAGCACACCTGAATATTAAAGGAAATGAGCAGGTTATCTATAACAACTAAATTAGTTCATAATTGGTACAAGAGTGTCTACATTATCAGTGATTTCAAAAATTGAGAGAACCAAGATCAGGTACTGGTACCTGACATAGTAGTTCGCCACCAAAATTTGACAAGTCAATCTGTGAAGAAAAGTTGAAAGAGTTAGAAAATAAAACTCGTAGAAGCAAGACTAGTTCAGGATACTGAAAAATCAACATCCTAATTAGCAATACAGACAAAAAAAAAACAAAGATGTAGGCCTAAACAAGACAAAAAATAGGAGTGGAAGACGTTTACATGTATCAGTAATCTCGTCCCTTTTGGACTAATAATACAGATGATTGACAGCAATTAGGATAAGTTTACCTGAGAATATTATTGATAACATTTTTAAGAATATAAAATGCAACAATCCAAGGTAATTTGATTTTGCCAAGTTAAATCCTTTACCTAACCTCGGCTGAAGTGCTGCAGGGATCAACTCATAATAAGGAGGACAAGCATTAGACTCATAACTTAATAAGCTTTGAATAAGGGTGCTTATTATTTGGTTCAAATAAAAAATCCAAAACAAATTGAACAGAATCAAAATTTTAACTTTGTTTGTTTTCTTGACTAAATTGGCTAGGTTCAGTTGGTTCGATTGTGGTAATGACTATTTATCTAGAAAAGTTATAATTTAATAATAAACTAAAAATTGTAATGTTTAGGTGGAAATTCTGTTCAACCCAAAACAAACCAATAATATCAGTTCCTGTTCAATTTTTTTTATATGCTTATTTGTTTGGTTCAGTTTCTAATAAATCAATATAGAAAAACTTAACTTGAACTAATTCCATTCGGTTTAGTTCCATTTGAACTGTGGACACCCCAGTATGACTGATCGAAGAGAAGAAAATTAGCAAGCACAAAAAAAGAGCAGATTCTTATTATCACACGTTTTTAAAAAATTTAATTCCATGAAACTATCTTTAAGTGAGAGCATAAGCACACTAACAAAATCATATTGAGCCAGGCTTATAAGATACATAAAAGCCTAGCAAAGATGCAAGGTGTGCATTAGTAATCCAAACAACAGATATCAAATCAGAAGGAACAACATGTTCAAAGTAAAGAAGATATTATCCCTTTCAATTAAAATTGTAGAGTGAAGGAGCTAATTACTAATTTCCCCTTAAAAAAAATGGTCTACATGAAATTAGGTTTTAGGTACTAACTGGAAGTATTCTTGCAGGAGATGGTGCTGCTATTCCAACAAATCCATCATCAGGACTAGGATTTGAAAGAACTACGTTTGTCACACTTTTGCCAAAAATCCAATGCCATAACCCAGCTTCATTCTCAGGGATGTAATTGTTCTCGAATTGAATTGACCCAGACATGTAGCACATTGTACCTGAATGACATTCCAAAATGTCAAAAAAAGAAAGCAGAAAAAAGTGAAACCTTCAGAACATTTAATGAGTTGGCAGGCAACCCCAATAGTTTCATAAACAGAATAAAATATTTTTTAAAAAATAGCACATGTGCTTACCAGGCTTTGCAATAAGCTTTTCTTGTGATTTCAACATTATCTGTATATTGAATACAATAAAAGAATTAAGATTTACACAAGCTATAGATAAAAACCATAAATCCACTACAATAAATAAAATCAAGGCTAATAAAAGCAAAAGATATGCCTTACAGTCTTACACTAAAAGAGAAACTATGGAGAAAACCAAGAACTAGAACATCAAGCCTGGAATACCTGAACAATCTGAGATTCTCCACCTAATATCTGAAAAGCTGTGACTGCTGATTCCCGACCCTGCAATACCAAATAACATTAAAGTAAATTTTGCTAATGAGCAACTATCAACTTTTGCATTCCATGCCCATTTGCTATGAATCAAGCAAAAACAGCTAAAGCCACCAAAAATATGTGGCATGCAACATACATCAAGTCACAACTTAATAATTACCCAAGATAGATGTATGAAAATCAAAGATTGCATGATAAATGACATGTATTTGATATACTTTTCGATCCCATTAAGCATAAAATTCAGTGCGATGAGATTGTATAACTATCACAATTTTCAAACTACAAGTAAACCAGAATTTTGTTGCAAGAATTGATTGGACAACTTTTATTCAGCATATGATTTTTCACATTTAAAGGCTACTCCTTTGCTTGATTGAATAGTTTTTTGATCTCCAAAAATTACTAGTATAAAAATTGACTGTTTCAAGGATGAAAAAAAAGGTAGACACAACTGCATATTAATGCTCAAGTACTTCTACTTGTATAGGAAGTACAGAAACAAGGTTCTCAATGGACGTGCAAAACTCTGCACAAAAATACGATGCAACCACATTCATTTAACAGCTACACAGAGTATCTCTTCCCAAAAAAATCCCAAAAATTGAAATCTTAGTATCGCATGGACTCTAACATTGAAGAATTTTGTGTCATGACATTTCAACTCATATCCAACTGAAACAAGCATGAATTAGGATTGACAGTAAAAGCACGAATTTTAATATTATACATGATATAACTATGAATACTTAGTAGATAAATGGATAGCTGTCGAACCGAAGGTGTTGACTGTTGGGCGTAACCCGTCATACAATCTGTTTTTCAAGATTGTCCCAGAAGCTTTGTTTCATGCTTCTGAGTTTGTGCCAAAATTCAGGGTACTTACTGTTACGGTGACTTGAGCAGATAATCTCAAACTGTCGGCTGTTGTAAGCCGATTGACTTCGTATAAGAGACTAACTTTCCATCCCAGCACACACAAAACGAGCCAAATACGGTCAAGATCCATAAAATTCCACAAAGCGCTTTGGGATCGGCATCATATCCCAAACCATAACTCGAACGAAACTCTATCCGCAAACGAAACCCGCTAAGGCATGAGATGGAGAGCGAGAGGCGCACCTGGTAGACATAGGGCTGGAAAGGGGTGGCGAAGAAGGGAGCCGCCATGGCTGTCGCCGATCTCGATGCAGCTAGGCGCGGAACCTTCGGTATACCACCGGGAATAACTTCCGAAGTCTCGATCACTCCATTAGAGGCCTCGCCGGCCGGAGAAGTCCACCCGATCCGCCGTCAACGAAGCAGGCAGAATGCCAAAACCGAACCATTTATCGTCTTTCCTTTTGTGTTTGTCCTTATGCGACAAACACAGAAGTTTAATCTGCGACTCACATCATTTGATCAACGGTTGTCATTCATTTAAGAAGACCGGTACGATCGTAATTTTGATAAACTTAAAGGTTAAAATAATTCGACGGTCACTGCAGTCGACGCGTCAAGGATCCACCTGTACTCCGTACGCGTGGCGCGGGTTCATTGGCTGAACGGCCTCCATAGACGTCTAAAGGATCGTGGCGGTGAACCATGTATACAATAAATAACGGACGTTATACTCCACGTAACAGGATAGGCGATAAATAATAACAAAACGGTTTAATAATGGCTCAGTCCATGGGCCGAGCCGAAGGCCCAAAACTGTAACTCTTTATACTCTAAAAAGGAGGTAAAGGCAACTTAGACAAACCACATACATACAAAGTCTGATCAGTAAGAACCCTCATCATTAATTATGAGATGTAGATCATCATCATAACAATTTACAATATATATTTTATTTGAGTGCATTGACACGGTCCTCATACGATATTGTCATCATGCAATCCTTGTTGATCAGCAGTGGCAGTAGTAGTAATGTTTGCAGCCATGTTATTAGAAGAGGGTTTGCATTCATGCAGCATAAAATTGCATGCAGCAACAGCCTCAGCCACAGTGAGGAAGATCCATTGTTGCCCAATACATTGCAGCAGTTTGGCCTTCTCCAGCTTCCTCATCACCTCACTTCCAGGGTTTGCAAGCACCAGCTGCATATCGATAAATTCGATAATAAATTAAGAATCTGCGATGGTTTCAGGATGGAAGAATATATAGCTATGGTTAATTACCTGAAGCCCTCTTCTTTCCAAGCTCTTCTTCAGCTCCTCCAGCAGCCCAATTCCACCTGTGTCAATACTTCCAACAGCTGCCATTGAATAAATAAGTTTTAAGGGTTATTTTTTTGTTTAGAAGAAAATTGAAGGGTTAATTAGAAAACTCACCACCCAAGTCTAATATCACATAGTGTAAGCTTGTCTCTCCATTAGATTTTAGCTTCTCCTCCTCTTCATTGATCCACCTTGATAACCTAAGTGATCATTAGGATACAAAATATAAGTCGTGAAGAAAAGAAATTAATCGTATAACCTAGAGGCTGCAGTTCGAGTCGTGAAAATAGTCTCTTGTAATAATTACCTCTCTCTCAAATAGCTTGCATTAGCAAAGTACATTGGAGCATCGACTCGAAGTATGAGCACGCCAGGCACGCCTTGAGCCATCGAGTATTGATCCATTCGTCTATAGGTCGATGAGTTAGGAAGGTTGCCTAGCGAAGTCGTCCTTGGCCTCGCGACGAATAAGAGAACTCTAAGAAGGGAAATCACAACCTACATACATACAATTTGAATTAGCTTTATATAGTGTTGGTCCTAGAACGGATTGACAGGAGCGCTGGGGGCGAACGTTTCATCTTTTGCCATAATGAATAAGCTTTATGTGTGTGTTCTTGTATTGACTAAGTAAGGATATATACTTACTGCAAGGACTAATCCGATCTCAACGCTACCAAAGACGACGCCTAAGTAAGCTGACATGCACACGCAGAAGTCGACCTTGTCCACCTGCCAGAGGTGAATGGCTGCCTCGTAGTTGATAAGGCCGACGATGGCGGCGACGATGATGGCGGAGAGGATGACCAAAGGAGTGTAATGGAACAAGGGCGTCAAGAACAGCAGAGTGACCATCACCGCCGCCGCCATCACAACGTTTGACACTGCGGTTTTACAACCGGCATTGTAGTTCACCGCCGACCTTGAGAACGGCCCGGTTGTTAGATAGCACGAGGTCAAAGATCCAACGACGTTCATCGTCCCGAACGCGACCATCTCTTTGTTGCCATCGATGTGATAGTTCTTGAACATGGCGAAACTCCTTCCAACCGCCGTCCCTTCCTGCAGAATCATGAGCGGATCTTATTCATTCTGCTGCATGCGATTGATAAGACGAAAGCGAGAAATGATCGACTACCGCAAGGGCGATGATGCCAGTGACGATGCCAGTCTTCAGAGCAACAGCCGTATGTGGCCCCGTGAACACTAAATCGCTCAGTGAAGGTGGATTTATGCCCTTTTTCAGATACCCAATCTATATATATATATATATATTCAATCGAAATGAACAAAAAATGAAAAGAATAATTAAGTGAAAAAAGAAAGAATGAAAGAAAGAAAGAAGATCTCACCACTTGCACGCCATGGTTTTCTGCATGAGTGAGATACACGAGAAGGCTTCCAAGGATTACTGAAAGCAATGGCGCCGCCGCTGATATCCAAAAGAATTTTGGCCCTTTTTTGCTCTGTTTTCGAGTATAAAGTTCGATTATTAATTGTTTTCTCGAGACAAATTAAAAAGGATAAAGATTAGCTAGGGAATAATAGTTATTCTCCAAACTAATCATTATTTAATTAAAAGAATGGGAATACTCACAAGACAACGTGTGAGGAGGAGGAAGAAGAGGAAGCAACTGCCAAGAACAATACTTTCCCACCTCCACTGTAACAGTTGAAAAAAGTTATAACCACCTCCAATAATTACATTATTTTAATCAAAGAGGAAGAATCTGCAATACTGTAGCTATATACTCCACTGAAAATTAACATTATTCATGTAATTTAGGCATAGAGGTAATGAAGAACCTGGTGGGTTTGGGAGAAGACAGAGTGCATGACAGAGACGATGTCAGTGGCTGTGGTGAAGTGTGGAAGGCCAAGCATGGCCTTGAGCTGCTGAAGGCACACCACTGTGGCAGCTCCGCCCATGAACCCTACAATGGTTGCATGGGAGAGGAAGTCCACTATGAACCCTAACCTGAAATTTTTAATTTGATTTGTCAGAGATTAATTAATTGATTAAAATATTTGTCAGCTCGAATTGAAGGCAGTTCTTGCCTTAAGAGGCCGAGGGAGGCTTGGAAGACGCCGGCGAAGAAGGTGGCGGTGAAGGCCAAGTGCGTGTACAGCGTCGGATCCTGCACCGGAGAAACCTCCTTCCCGAGCATCGAGGCGACGAGCAGTGACGCCACTGCCACCGTCCCCACCGCCAGGTCCTTCGAGCTCCCCATCATCGCGTACACCAGCGGCGGCACAAAGCTCGAATCTACTCCATTAATTACCTCCTTAATCATGTTTATTAGTTGAGTAAATACGTTGGGAATTAAGGCTACTCACATAAGCCCATCACCGGCGTCAGGTTGGCGAGCTTGGCGTAGCTGATGCCCTGCGGGATGGCGAGGCTGGCGATGGTCATCCCGGAGACGAGGTCGGACCGGAAGAGGGAGAGGTTGTAGCTGGGGGCCCAATTGAGGACCGGAAACAGGTAGGCGAGGCCGGCCACGGTGCGGCGACGCCACCCGCGCGCGTTCCGGAACTGCCGCAGGGGGTCGTCGGGGAAGAACGTCTCCTTCAAGTTGGCTCCCAGCGCCTCCGCGAATGGACGCGGTGGGGGAACCGGCACTCGCCGAGGGAAGTCCGGCGAGGGTATGGCGGCGGAGGAGGGGAAGACGGCGCCGGGGTGCTCTGCCATTCCCATTGCGCGGGGCAGAGGATGGGGAGGAGGGTATGGAAGTGGGTGGGTTTATATAGAGGAGGAGGAGGCCAGGTTGAGTGGGGAGTGGGCGGCGGGACCGGGGCGGTGAGAAAATGGGTCCCCTGTTCCTGCCCCGTGGAAGTTGGAGCCTAACGCTTTGCTAGTCCAATCCCAAACAAAGGAGAATTAATATATTTATTTTAAAAAAAGTAAACAAAACTGAATCAGCATAATTGAATACGAACCAAATATTAAATTCATTCGAATTCACATCTTAAACTTCATAAATATTTAAATTTTATTATTAAATTAGTTTTTATTAATCAAAATTAATTTTTAAAATAATACATATAGAGAGAGAGTGGTGGCCCGGCAGGCCGCATGGAGGAGAGAATCCGTAAAGAATCTGAACGTGTGGATGGATCCATGCAACGTGGCTTGTAAAACAAGATATCTTGCACTTGGTTGAACTTGGCGCCGCGTGGCAGGAGGAGTGGGAAATATGTGTCGTGCTTTAATTTGACGGGCTTTACGCCCAACTAAAGTCGACCGTTTGGTACAAATATTTTGACCAGTCAACGACATTGAAAGGGACAGCAAGCCGCACCGGTCTAAAACCTAACTCAAACTCAAGCACACTTAATCAGTTGATCAGTCGAGTCAACCAAGTTATAAGTGTCGCATTCAATAAAGTTACATGTGTTAAATAGGGTTTATTGGCCTAAATAAGACTTGAGATGAAACCTTATTATCGAAGTTCATACGAAATGGTGCGACTTGAAGTTGGATTATGACAATTGATCAAGTCTTAAACACCAAAACGTTTAAGGAAAAATGATGGATCTATGGAAGTTAACACCTTCCTCAGATATACATATCGCACCACCATATAGTGCCCATTTTACTAAAATTACAAATCACATAGTGAAAGTAGAATCGACTACAAATGCAATGAATACAACTTTACACTCGTGGGGACATATATATAATAAAAAGTGAATGAGTGAAGGATACTTAATTAATATGACTTCTAGTCTTAACAAAAGTTTAGTGTGATTTGGTGCGATAATGGAGTTGATAATGATAGAGGCACGTAGCTATAGGTAATTAGTTAGTAATTAATTATAAAGTAATCAAATTGACAAAAACATGAAAGTTGCTCCACATAGTGGATCAATTCGCCTTCACTAGATGAATCAAGGCAAGTTCACTTAAACTTCCCCTAGATCTCTTCCAATCCCCCACTATCTCAAAAGAATGAGGTATGATTCTTAGTGGGAATTGGAATGGCTTAATAAAAATGTTTATGTGATAATTCTTTTAACCATCATTCTCGGAATGATCTTATGATAATTTTGAGATTGTCACGCGTGCGATCGAATACATTCTTCACTAGATGAGTATCGAATGTAGTTGATTGATATTTGCCTTTGGTCACTTACTAACCCACCACTTCTTCGAGAAAAAGGGGAATAATTAATAAATAGTTCATGGTGGGGAGCAATTCACCAATTAGGGTTTGGCTTTGAGAGTGAATAATAGTTGACCAGAACAATAATTGAATGTGTGTAAAGTTTAATGATTATCCATTTACTTGAGGGAGAAAAAGTTCCAAAATTGAGATGGATAAGTATCTAATTTTCAATTTAATCATTTAATTTATTATTTTTATTTCTTTTAGATTCTATTGGTTCTTAAATTATCAGAAAGTCTTAAAATCAAAGTTCACAAGAGAACCATAACTGGGTCAATTACGAGCCGATTATTCGTTGACCCAATTCGACTAGCTAGTAACTTGTCTATTTAAATTTAACCGACAAAAGACTAATATATATGCAAGGCTAATTCTCAATCTGCCAAAGTTATCTCTAGGTATGGTCAAGTTGTTCAAGGACAATAAAGATGAACATACTAGTCATAGTGATGTTAAAAGTATTTTATGGATCAAATGAGATAAAAGAGTTTCCTATAGCTAAAGAAACATGAAATATATACGATCTAGTTTGGTTGGCCCCCTCAACAATGGATGCTTGTTATCATACCAAATCCCTTATAGATAAATGATTGTATATTACATCAACCACACACTCGATCATGCATTAAGTCCACAAAGTTGACTAGTTGTCTCACAAAGTAAGGTCAACCCATGCTCTTTGTGGGGCATAATCTTGTTGAATTAACATGACCTTGTGTCGGTCATGCATGCTTCAATAGTGAAGCCATGGAGGAGGCACAAAATGTGATGGACTTTATATTTAGAAGATATGTGTTTTTGGGGTACGTGTAGTGATAAAGCGGTGGTGAGAGTGTTTTTTTTTCCCCATACAGTGAGGGTATATTGGATATTTTTGAATGCAATTTGAATTAAATATGTGAATTATAAAAATATAATAAAATTTTCTTACCGTAATGTTTAGTGATCCACAATTTGAGTCGAAGGTAGATCCTTGCGACTTATAATTTTTCTAATTGAATCGATTGACTACTCGATTATGATAAAAGGTGAAACGTTCATCTGCAACGCTCCTGTCAATCCGTCCCAGGACCAACACGAAGGAAGTAAATTATGGGGCTAGTCTAGCTAGCCCGAACAATGACTAGTGCATAAGGGAGGGCAGGAACCTGGCTACTAGCCAGGATTTGACCCCATACCTCATTGTGGCAACACTTCATGCACTAGCCAACAGTTCATCCCGTAGAGACGAATCGATTGACTACTCGAGCATATTATAGGGATAACCTCTCAACAAGATTATCTAAATCAATAATTGTATAAAACAATTTAATTATGATTACGATAAAATTATTCATCTAATAATTTAAATGAAAACAATCTACTTGATCGGAAGGAAAAACTTAGTTTGAGAGTCAAATTTTGACTAGTAGTCAGGTTCTTGTCCTTTTTCATGTATTGGTCATTGTTCGAACTAGTTAGATTAATTCTCATCATTTATTTTCTTCGTATTGATCCTGAAATAAGATGAACATTATATTTTTTATCAACACGAGAGGAAGAGCTTGGTGTTCAGGGGAGATGGAGCGATCTCTGAATCGCGACGTGCAGCGAAGTGGCTTGAGGAACGGCGGCATGAGTTACATTATTTCGTAATATTAATTAATATATACGAACATGGATATGGACATATTTTCAATTTGGCCCCTGGAAGGTAGTTCCATTTATTAATTTAGTAGGGCCTATTACTGTATTTAATTTATTTTTTTTAAATGTAAAAGGATAGTAAAAAATAAGAATAACATGAATATTATTTAATTAATTACAAAGTAGGCAAGATAGGAATGTTAAAATAATTTGAGTAAAAATGTGTTAAAACTATATGATAAATTATAAAAACACAATGAAGCATTAAGCGCCTGTAGCTCAGTGGATAGAGCGTCTGTTTCCTAAGCAGAAAGTCGTAGGTTCGACCCCTACCTGGCGCGGTATATATTTTTAAAATTTTTAAAAGATTTTCTTATTACTCGAATAATGAGGCCTTTTGTGGATTTTCTTATCTTTAAGCTGTTCTCTAAAATTAAACTAATTCCAACCAGTATCACTACGACACCTGTTCTTAAAATCAGTGGGCCTTGTCGTAAAAGTATTGCATAAGATAAGACGATAAATTTAAATTGTTATTTTTAGGCGCTTCGTCATCTGCTGAACTAATTCTTACGAGCGCCTTCCCCCTCCTTCCCGTCGCTCAAACCCTAATATTTCCTGTCCGATCTCCAGGCCTCCTTGTCATCGTCGTCGTAGGAGGAGGCCTTCCACATTTCCCCCGCATTCATGGGGCGGCGCTCCGCAATCGCCCCCTCGACACCCTACCTCAATCTATTGCGATACCCTCCGGAAGCGGCGCTGATGTCTCCGCCTGCCTATGCTGCACTCCTCGCTCCGTCCCCTGGCACTGCTGCCTCAAGCGGAAGCTAGACGAGATGGACTCGGCCGCCCGTTGCCTCTCCTGCTTCGCCAACGCCGAAGGCGGCGGCGTGGATGGGTTTGCTAGGGTCGACATAGAAAACGAGGCGGAGGCCCTGAGAGAGGCCCTCGCCAGCCACAAGAAGTCGGAGGCATAGATGGAGGTGCGATAGTTCGGACGCCTCGCGGAGGAGAAGATGGCCCATGACCAGCAGGAGATCGCCGCGCTCGAGGATATCCTCTTCAAACGCGACCAGACCGTGCAAGCCCTAACCTGCGAGGTCCAGGCGTACCGCCATCGCCTCCTCAGCTACGGAATCGGCGTCGATGAGTGCGACGCCCCTCCTTCAGAACCGCAAACACCTGGCACGGCCACCGCAACGCCCACTTGCGCCTCCGGCTCCCAATTCGACTCATTCTTCTGCGATTACCCGGCATTGCGATGCGCCGACAATTCCGCCACCGACCTCGACAGGTACCCCTCCGAGGAGACCCCTCGTTTCGCTGATTCACCCCGCGATCCATTTCGCCATCGCAACGTCCAGCTGGAGCGAGTGCGAAGCGGCAGCTTTCGCAGTTACAAGGAAAAAGGAGTCTCGGTGAGGCAGTCTCCGCGTCGGCGGTGGAGCTATCTGAGGAGCTTATCCTACGGAAGCTTAAGCTCCAACCTGGAACACCAGGTCGACTACGCATCCAACTGCCGTGCGAGGTACGACATTAGCGACAGAGTCTACACCGTGGACGGCGTCAATGGAGCGAGAGCGAACTTCGTGAGCACGCCGAGAGAGCTCCATGGCAACAAGGGAATCGAGGATGAGTCTCAAGAAAGGGAATTTAAAGGACTTTACACGAGGTTGCAGGCGCTCGAGGCGGGTAGGGAATCGATGCGGAAGAGTTTTTTAATCTCCATGGGCACGGACAAGGCTCAAATAGCACTTCTGAGAGAGAATGTGCAAAGAAGCTGCAACTGAAAGAAAGGCGATGAAGAGGTCCTCTTCCATCAAGAAGTCTTCTTCACTCATGTCAAAGATTAAGTTACTAATTTTGCTTTCTAAACTATGAGTTTATTGTTTCTCTTTTCAAGTGCAATGCAGGTACTTTTACTCGAAAAAATAGGCAATGAGGTAACATTTGTTTATTTTCTAGACATATCAAACTGAAAAGAAACTAAGACAACAGTTCAATCTGAAACAAATGATTCCTTCAGATAAATGAGTCATTTCCTCAGGGACTGTTATTATTAGTCAAAATTATACACGGAATTGACTATGTAAATTTCCCCCTTTTCACTTTATTGTGCTAAATAGTTAATTACTTGGCAAAATCTCACATTTCAAGGATGAGATACCTTGATATATATATATATATATATTACATATGAAATGACCAAATCGATTATACTTCTACAAGAAGCCAACATATACTTACTGAAGGGAGGTTGTCTTTAATTCAAGGTGCATTCACTATGTTCTGGTACTTGTAGAATGAGAAACTTTATCTGTAGGTTGATCGGCCAAATATCTCCCTGGTTCCTTATTCTTATTCTGTGTGTGTAGGAAAGAGTGTTTGTGGGAGATAGAGAAATTGTTATACAACTAGGTTATTCATTTGAAGTTTATTGAATTAGGATCGACTTCATTTACCTCAAAGGAATTAGGTTAGAGTTCTTTCCGTCCAAAATTGACAAGTTAGTTAACTGAGAGGGAGAAATCCTTATCATATAAAAAAATGATTTATCAGGTCAGGTAACGTCGGACCTGGGGTGATCGGTCCGGTCCCACGAAAGTTTTCCATCAGTCATCAAGATAAATCGAGAAGCGCTAATGGAAGCCTATCCAACTGGCCAGTATTCTTAAGCCCACTTTTTACTGGAGAAATTTTTTTCTATAATGCGCCATAGCTGAGAGTCAAACCGTAAATCCCTTGATTATTCATTGAAAGACCTAATCATTGCACCATTGCCCCGAGGGCTAGAAATCCGTGTCATATAGATACAATGACATGGAGATTGATAAACAAACAGGTACCTTCCTAACTCTAATGCCATCTTGAATTAGGGTGGACTCTTGTCCATCTCAAGAGAGAAGCTTCTTGTCGATGTATAATTCATAATACTCGTTTACTTTTGATATCATATATAATCAAGCGGAGGCTATACGAAAATGATTAGCTACTAACTTTAATAAAATGTTGAATTAGGATGGAACTCATTTTATCTCAAAATAACTAATCATTTGAGAAAGGAAGACCCTTCTAACATATATATACATAACAGTCCATTATTTTAGATTAGTTCTCATGATTTACCTCCTCTGTATTGGTTTGGGACGGGCTGACGGAGACGCTAGGAGCGAACGTTTCGTTTTTATCACCGTAACAGTCCATCATTGCAATTATGACTAATAGACACGAAGCATTCTATCTTCAACAAAATGGTAGCTTATGATAGATAATATTATGACTAATAGACATGAAGCATTCTAATATATATATTCCTTCTCTTCTTTTGATTTCTGTTCTTTTTTCCAGAGTGTGGTCTCAATTGTTTCGTGGAGGAAGAGATCATCTCGAGTCAAGTAAGTTTCCATGCTTCGGTCGATCTGCTAATTTAGTCTTAGGCCAACAACATCACTTCAACTTATCGTTTCTATTCTACCAGATTTACATTTGGCTTATCACCCGACAATGCTGGATTAGTGCTGCTGCTGGAAAAGTCCTCTTCCCATTTGAAGCACAAGAGGTTCCTCTCAAAAGCACAGGGATGACAAGCTGAAACCGTCGATCTTAATGGCTCTTGTTCTCAGGTTTGCTTTCGAAAGTGCAATTCTTTCCATTGAGACTACCCAAAAAGAAAGATCTAGTTTCAACTTTCATGTTGGTGTACTCAAAATTGTTGTACGTATCCATTTTTGTTTAGCACAGCACTGCACTCATTGCTCGTATTTGTTTCAATTTGTAAGCATGAATCCTACAGAAAGGTCCACGATAGCTTTTTTTTTTAATAAAGTGCATAATTTTGCCTTTCAAGATTTGATCATGCGTCGAGATTAGTGCTTTTGATGGACGGCTGTGATTGCATCAATCCGAAGTGTAGAGGATACGATGAGACGTCGCACCAAACCTTTCTGTACGGCAATTGCAAGTCTAACACGAGAAAGTTACGTTAGAGAAACCAAAACAGCGATACTCGCTGCTCTACCAGTTGTGAATTCATTTGGCTAACTGGACCCCACGGTTTTTAGGAATCGCAACGCGGGTTCGTTAAGGAAACGAGAGAGTTGCCTGTTCTGGCGTGTGCAGCGGATCCTCACCCGACGCCAGCGTAGACGGCAACGCATCACCCGACTGCTGGGAGCGGCGCCATGATTGGGGCCCTCCGGACGGTTCAGATCTTTTCACCACTCGTACTTCGCCGTCCGATCTGCCTCGCTCGCCCGCACACCCACGTTGCCTCCAGCTCACTCTGTAGACTGCCTACTCCAACACCGCACCACCGTGTCTGTCGCGTATCCTCATAATGACTGTACGATCGGTCTCCGAACTACACATAGTCCGTCCGATCGATCTCCCGCACTGAAGTCTCGATGCGGGCAACCGCGGGGAGGAAGTTCCTGTTCCTGCGGCGCTGCTCCAACGAGCGCCACATCATCGACCACCCACGTTCGCCTTTCCAAAGGTTTAATGGACCAAATTGTCCTCCATCTCGAATATCATTTCGGCAAAAATGGGCGTATATAGTAAACTGTTAGTGGCATTTTAGTAAATAATGGCGGGTTTACATTTAGTATGAAAAAAAAAATCGCCGAGCTTTTTCTGCTGTGGAGCAATAGGGAGAGCGAGGATGCAGTGCTTCGAATCCGAGGAGATCGCCGGCGGCGAAGCTAAGGACATCGATGGGACGGAAATTCCGGTGCTCCGGTAAAGGGGCCGGTCAATCTCCGAGTGGGCATCGGTTTCTGGGAGTTCGGATTTGAATTCCCTAGCGGCTCGATCTCGCAAAGTGTGGACCGTTGCTACTCCCTCGTGGATCAGTTTGTGCTCCTTCGGATCCCCTTATCTCTTCGCGCGAGCGGTTAGGGAAGGTATGTTCTCCCCCTGCTGTTTGTTCTTAACAACGATCTCCAGTGCGGTTCGCTAGGTTAGTCACAGTGTGGAATTCGAGGGAGTGTTGGATGAGATTTTTCGAGTTCGGATCTCTATTTTCGGTATCATTACTTGATAATGTTAGATAATTCAGTTGGATTAGCGCCAGACCTTAGATTTTTTCTTTTATTTCTGTTCAGAGGGAGATGTGTGGAGCCAGTGAATTGAGCATGAAATAGTATTGGACCAGATTGCCATTATTTTCTTTAGGATTTCTGATACACTTTTACAAAAAATGTAAAATTTTGTAATGAAATTGGCAGAGTTAAACTCACGGTTGGTGTGGTAGGTTCCTTGCGGAGATGGAGTCTAGTGATGGAGTTGAAGTGGAGCTTATCAAAGGATCTCTGGAAATATTTCCAGAGGCCATTGGATTTAGTTCTCAAGTAAACAAGGAGAACGGAATTGTAGAAAACGGTGCTGATGTTGTTCTTGCAAGTAGTAGCTCTGAGGACACATCAAAAATCGAAGTCCCTGATTTCTCTGAAGACAGGAAAGAAGACTCTGAATCTATTAAGGAGAAGAAAGCATCAAATTCCACCAAGGTAATTGGTTCTTTTCTGTAATCTGTTTGCACAAACATGGAAAACTGTGTTCTGTAGAAGATGTGATTTTCACTATTTCTTGTGCAGAAAGTTGGATCTGATGCAATTAGTCAATTCAAGAAGACAAAGCAACGTTCCAGTCTTCTAAATGGTTCTCTGGGTGAACCCCACGAGAAAAGGAAGGCTCTTCCACAGAGTTTATCCTTTCCTTCTAAAGGGTCACGTAAGGCCTTCACTTCCACAAGGCAGACTAAAGTTGCATCATCAAACACAAATGGTTTGATTTTCTCCTACTCTTTTAATTTGGGAATAAATTCTGTTTTCCTGAGTTTATCTTGTAAGTTTGCAGGTCATCTTACTGCTAAGATTACTGCATCAAGTGTTCAGAAAACATCGGTTGGTACAAACATGGCTGGTTTTATTGTTTTTTCCCTACACTACGTGAAGAAGGTTATTCTAACAAAATACCATTTACTTTTGCCAAACCTTTATAACCATTTACTCACCCAGGCAATGAACAAGGACTTGGGAGAGGCGATTATTAGTGACAAATTTCCTATAGATTGTACTTCTGCAGAAGATGGAAAGTAAGTACTTCTGCTTCTTCCTTTCACAAACACACACACACACAAAAAAAACTTTGCATATTTCCCTTACCTTTATGTAATTCTTGTGCTTATGTTATTTTCTAATACAACATTAGTTATGGTTTTATCTATTTTCTTGTTGAATAACCTGTTATTTGGGACAACTTCTTTGGATATGCTTGGGGAAATGAATCAGAACATTAGAGAATAGAGATTAATCCATATGTAACTATGCTTATATTTTGTTTTAATATAGGGTATAATTTCATATGCACAGAACTTTTTTTATCAATGTAACTGCTGCAAAAATTGCATGCTTGTCGACGCACCTGATCCACAACTTGAAGTAGTACATTTGCTTTAAAATGACTTAACCATGTAATATTATTTATTTTTAACTTTTGTAATAAGTTCTATTTGTTTTTCATGTAATGCAGGGCATATGATGTCAAAACAAAATTCTCAGATAGCTCATTTTCAACCAAAAAGGATGATGATGCCCACTCCACTGCGTCGTAATTTTCATGCTTATCTAATGCCCTTCATGTTTTAACCTTTTAGACTTCGTTTGAGGTTTTTGTTATGTTTATTCCAGAAGTACAACACCACGTGCAAGAAAGAGCACTGGTTGTGGTTTTAATTTTAGGTTGGATGAGCGTGCTGAGAAACGCAAAGAGGTGAGCGATTGGATTCACTTGTCTGAGTTATTTTCTTAAGAATGTAAACAACTAATATCCAATCTTTATTTTCGTAGTTTTTCACGAAGCTTGAAGAGCAGAATCATGCAAAGGAACTTGAGAAGACCAACTTGCAGGCAAAATCTCAGGTGCTCATTTTTGTTCAATGTGAATTTTTTATGTTGTCCTTCAAAACCCTTCTGACTGAAAGCCAATTAAGTTATCGAAAAAAACAATATTTTATAGGAAAATCACCAAGCTGAGATTAGACGATTGAGGAAGAGCTTGAACTTCAAAGCCACTCCAATGCCAAATTTTTATCAAGAACCTAGCCCTCCAAAAGTTGAATTGAAGAAGGTACGGTTACCATCTTTCTTATCACAACCATAATTAGGCATTGGTAAGATCATTCATTCACAGGTTTCCGTGTTCTATCACAAATTTATTTATGAGTTATGATTGGTGATGCCATTATCATCAAATAAACAGGCCTACCTGAGTACTGTCCTTTGTCTGCTAGGATTTTTTTTTTTTTTGAATATTTACTTAGCGCATCTACTTTAAGATAAATAGTCTCCAATTCTTTGCAAGAATATTTAGGCATATCTTTGATTTATCACACTTGTCATTTATGTCTGGACTACCATCTCCTTGATATCTACGGGATGAATATAGTTATACCGAACTGCAAAATTCTATGAGTTTATAAGGTAGAGATGCTTAGGTAGTTTATAGTTTATACTAGGTGAGGAAGTAAGAAAGGGTAAAAAAATTCTTTATTCGCGAGGAAAGGGAAGATTTGGAGGATCATGAGGGAATATACCCAAAAAAATCCTGTTGTTTACTTGGAGGAATAACAAGGGGAGCAGATGTGGAGCAGAAAATTTGGTCTACTTTTCCTCAAAACTAGTCGGGCCAAATTTGATGAATTGGAGTGGAAGACAATTGAAAAAGAAGGGGGGGGGGGGATCTCAAAATACCAATTCATAAAGGGTTTCCACGTTAGCTCCAAGAGGTTTCTCTCTAACCATAAAGCTACATGCTTGTTGAGCCTGAGAAGCATCTGGCCTATTAAGCTCTAAAAACTCACTAGGACAACGGTATTTGCCTTCAATATTTCTTTTTAGTTCTACACGTCCAAATATAATGCCTTTAAACAGTTTGTTTCGAGCAAGCACTACGGTCGCTAACCTTGATGATTTACAGATCCCTCCGACACGCCCCAGGTCGCCAAAACTTGGACGTCGCAAATCATCCGTCGCTGCAATTGACAATCCGTCAGAAGCTGCCAACTCATGTGAGAATTCGACCAAATCCAATGGCAATGCCGCAACCAGCAAGGGTCAGGCAAATGGCATATCTTCCAAGAACCCAAAGCAAAAGGTACTCACCAAGCTCCCATCCCAGAAATCGAAAACTAGCCTGTCAGACAAAAATGTGCCAAACTCAAAGCCTAAGGTCGAGATGCTTCAGATAGAGAACTGCACAGAGCGTGTAGCAGAACCAATGTCTCCCGATGACAATGCTGAGGAAGATAAGGCAGTGGCTAATCTCCCTGAACCCGAAATCATGCCCCAACAGGTTTCAGTGCTGGGTTAAGTAGCTGTTGAATCTGCCCTACTCATAATTGTTAATTTTGTGGCCGTTTGTGAATAGAGAGGTTGTGTGCTGCTTGAAAAGGTATGGTTCCTGATCTTTGTTGCAAATTTCCTTGTTTCCAATTAATCGATAATGTTGCGACACTCCAAGAGACTTGCATATCGTTCATATGTTCTGTTGTTTGATTGGTTTATGTTAATATGTTTAAACGTATCTCCTTCAATTGAGTTCATGAGATGATCAGGGGGGAATAACTCAATTAATTTCACTCTTGAATTTGGAGAAAATCTCATCTCAACTGTATTAAGTATAGTATTGATTAATAAGTTCATATGTTCTGTTGTTCGATTGATTGATGGTAATATGTTTATCTCCTTCAATTGAGTCCATGAGATGGCCTAATTATTTGATTTTGCTTTGATTAGGGGGAATAACTCAATTAATTTCACTCTAGTCTTGAATTTGGAGAAAATCTTGTTTCAGTTCTATTAAATATGGTATTAAAGTTATTATCTAACTTGCTTAGATTATTCTATCAATAGAGCAATTCAACAAACAAAAGGGTCAGCACCAAGAACAAAGACTTGATTCCTCCCCCAATTTCCAGTTCCACCCCTTTTCTCAATGGAATCGAACATGAGAAATTTTATAAATTCATCTTTCACAAGGAGAAATCTCAAATCCAAGTGGGATTGATCACCAAGAACAGAGCATCTCCGATCAAAGATCACATATTTTGATGCTTTTTTTCTTTTGTTTTCGATCGGAATCTTCTTTTTTTTTTGTGTGTGCGTGTGTTTTTCTTACCTCTCTCTTTGCGAAGGGCTCCGCCAGAATCCGGCGCCATAGAACTTCGCTATCATGTTCTTCTCCAATTCGATCATCTCCTCTGATGGCGGATTCGACGGCGAAGCCGCGTCCGCCGCCGTCGAGATGAGCACGCCGCGGCTGTCGTCGCCGTCGCGAACGGTGGTGCCCACTTTGCTCCCGGCGGCTTTCGTCTTCTTTTCCTTCAGGTAAAGAAGCTCCTTCCTCCGCTGCCGCCTCCGCCGGACCCTCCGGATGATCGCGGACGGCAGCTTGACGGCGGCGGCGGCGACCAGGTTCGCCAGGCAGCAGGGGCAGCAGCAGAGCACCGCCGCGCACTCCGCCGCGGTCTCCCCGGCGGCGGCCCGGAGCCGGGCTCCACTACTCCGTATACCCGACGCGATCACAGGCCTCCGGCGATCGGGCGGCGGCTCGTCTCGGGGCTTCTCCGCCATCGCCGGCCTCTTTTGGTGCACCCTCCTTTGACTTCTGGAAACGGCGAAATATATAAAGAACAAGAAAAAAACACGTGCGGAGCCGAACACGACGGGACGTCGAGTCATACCGAACCCATACACGTACCGCCCCGTGGCCCACACCGAAGCGGTGGGGGCCATCCTCGTTGTAGCCGCGTGTGGCGCCGGGGTGTGTTGGAGAAGCTTTTGCTAGCTCGCCGGATTAATTGCCACGCCGCCGCCACAGCGCTACGTGCGGGACGCGTGTGGTCGGATGGAAACGGATCTTATCTGGAGCACGAACGGCTTTTGTTAGATTTCGCTGGGAAGTGATATATTTGGCCTATCTATTTGGCGTATGGGTGTATTCTCCCGTTATATCGGTTCAATTCTGTTCCAAGTCGGTGGATGTGAAAAAAAGTCGATTCATTTTCAATTTAAATCTTCAAAAATAACCAATAATATTATTAAAAATTCATTTTTTCAAGAAAAAAATAGCTAGTTACGCTAGAACATATCAATATTCCTCCTAGTAAATAATTCATTAACATAAAACTTATAAATATATACATAGAAGCGAGCTAATTCCATTACGCCATTGTCCCGAAATTACTAGATAAAAAGTTCCTATTTGAGAATCGAGTTGTGATAATATTGTAAATCATGTTTATTAACAAAATTTTTATCAACATAATAAATAAATAAAAAATTAAATAAATAAATAAATTTATATTGTCAAACTTAACAACTAATTAAATATACTTAAAAATATAAAATTTTTAAATAAACATAAATTGAGAGCATAAAATTTTTAAACAAACTTAAATTGAAAACTCTTTAACACACGAATAAATCAAACTCAAACTATCATTTCAATGACTTAATTTATTTTAAACTCATTTAACTAGATTATTTTATTAAATAAATTTAAACATCACCAAATTTAACGTGACTAAACTTGTTCACAACCCTATTTTCAAGTCAGCTTAATATTTTTTAATAATTTAAATATTCAAATTTCACCCAATTAATTTAAAAGTAAACGACCCCTGATTCATCTACCGGTAGCACTTTCAAGCCAGCTCGATTGGCCCCTGGATCCTGATCAAACTAATTGAACCAGTTTCTAAAACATCGTTCCAAATGATTAAAACAAAATTGAACTTCACCAGCAAATGATTTGCCAAATCAAGCTGCAATTATATGCTAAGATTTTAGCAATGCAGTAGAACATATTTCTGCAAAATCACACCAGCCCACAGGATTAAACACATAAAGGTTCAATCAGACCCTGGACTGCAACTGCCAAACGGCTAAAAATGAAAAAAAAAAAAAAAATGGAACCCTCTACAAGTGATGAGATGCTTTTCCACAATCCTTCAATTATGCCTCACGTCTCCTTCCAGATCTTGCCGGAGACTCGCAGCTTCAGCACCTTTTGGTCACCGCCGGAGAAATAGAGGGCCAGGTTCCGGTGAAGCAGGAGCCCATCATGGCTGTCTCGGACCACCCTGTGGTGAGTCCTGATGCTTCGAGGTACACCCTGCCATTTCATCTTGCGCCCATGACCTCCGACTTCAAGGTAATAGTTGAATTTTCTAGCTTCGGACTCTTCCCCTAGGAAACGGATGAAGGCCATATAAACCGGCTCACATCCCAACACAAATGCCTCGAAGTGCAGGCAGAAGTAACGGTCGAAGCAGTTGAATAACTGAGAGCAAAAATCAAATGGAAGCGATAACAATCAACATGAACCGAAAAAAGATGAGAAACTAACCAATGTGCATTGAAGTAGTCATAGTAAAAATGCAGTATGACATGGAAACAATTTTGCTTACAGTTAGAGTCCATGAGCAATTGTCGACAGAACGAGGATCCTGTTTCACATAACGGTGATTGAAAGTGCTTCCTACTTGAAGATCCAACTTGTGGCATTGTCTCAGATGCGACAGGAGTTCGTGAATGTCTCCGGTGAAGGGACAATCTGAACCAGGATGGGGGCATGTGTAAGGCCGGTAAATGCACTGTGTTTCGTGCAGCAACTTGCTGTAATAGGGCAGCATTTCTTTGCAGCCGAGGCAATGGTATGAACAACATAAGTGGAGTGAAGCGGCAAGTTTTTCCAGTGCTAAACAACGGATGTGACCAATTTCCTTTCGGCAGATTGGGCACTTGTTGTTGACTTTGTTTTTGCAGGAAAAGCACAAAGTGTGACCACTTGGACACTGCAAAAACATAAACCAAAGGTATCAGTCTTTGAGAGAAGCGCTCAGACGTGAAATAACACGATTAGGGAAAAACACACACACAACCATAGTCTGCAGAAAAAGATCCGTCGAGTAAGGTAAATTATTTTATCACTAGTATCATATAAATTTCCATGAAATAATGATCTTCCAGTTGATACTCAACAAACCTGCTGGATAGGAGGAAACATTGCATTCTTGCAGACAGGGCACTCCAATAATTCATCGATGCCACTATTTGGAAGTATAAAGGATGATTTCCCATGTGGTAAATTCACTGCAGAATGAGGTTGAACTTGTTCCTTTGGCTTGACAGAATTAAGATTCATAGGTGAAGAAGGTGGCTCCATCATACTTGTAGGCTGAACATCGCAGGATGAGCTCGCAAAGGTTTGCTTCTTTCCTAGCTTAAAATTGGTCATCTTGCAGAAGAATAGAAGAAAAGCCCCCTCTTTATTCAACTTTACATATGCTCAGACAGTTCATCATCACACAGCCAGCAAAAATTTCAAAGACAGGGATATGTAAATTAAGCCAGTAGCTAGTAAATGTTTTGCACATGTTAGATGCCTTTCCTACGAATTCAAGATTTTGGAAAGAATAATTAGTCAATCAACCTTGATATGCTATCAAAGTAATCTTGTGTGTGACAATAATACTATATTATCAATTCATGTATTAAGTTTAAGGCAATCATGTATGTTTCCTAACATCTCAAGCCTTTAGGAATAAATGGTTATTCAACCAACCTTAATATTATATAGATCTCAATGGCAAACTTGATCCATGTACTCAACTCAAATATGGGGCTATGACTAGTTACGGTTGAACCCAATGCACAAGTCATAAATGATAATGATCAACATGGAGAAGATGAATCACTCTATCCAACTAGACTGTTGAAACCAAAATGAGATTGTCCTATGAACAAAATAGTCTAAAAGTTGTAAAGTAGCAAGTTTCTCATGAACAGATAGGAAGCTAGACATTGAAACTGCTTCTGTCCATTAAAGACTGTCATAACAATTAAACTTAAATCCTCAAGTCGACACTTTATCCAAAAAGTCTGATATTACTTGCATATACTCCTTGGCCTTATCGAAGCATTCGTTTAGGAACAAAAAAAAATGTGCCGCATGCAGAAAATGAAAGAAAAAAAAAATCTACTACTACATTGCAAGAGTCTTCAACAATTATTGAATATACTTAGAACTTAATATGCTCGTTTGATTTCTTTTCTTCATAAACTTCATGCTTTTGCAGCTTAGTCACATGCATAAATGTAATACATATCCTAATAACAACAATAAACTATCAAATTGGAGCCATTAATGCCAAACAATAATCAATTAAGAAACATATTTAACCATGATGCTGAGACAAAATAAAAATTAGAACTAACCCAACTACCTTATACGAACTTCCATTAAATGTTTTTCTGAATAATCACGGCTAACAGGAAATTTGAAATGCCAAAGAGAAATCTGAACTGATTCAAACTCAAGACAAAAACTTGATTCTACTGCCAGAGATGCACGTTCAAACAATTCCACAAGCAAACCATAAAAATGGCAAGGTATAGAGGCGCAAACAAGGATATCGAAGCCATAAGACAAAATGTCACAAAAAAAATCAAACATTTGCTTTGACAAATTCCAATCCCACAACTTCAAATTAAGGAGAAAACGAGGGGAAAAAAAGATCAACTGCCCAGGCGTCAATAAGATGATAGATGAAGAGAAAAAACTAATACATCAGAGAGCAAAACAACATCATCAAAGTCATTACCACCCCATCATATACTCTCGATTTAGTAACCCTAGAACATACAAAAAAAACAACCCACAAATCATGAATCCCCAAGCGCAGAGCAAGACAGACAAATGCAGGAGAGAGAAACTCCCTCAGCCATCAAAAACAATAAAAACATATTGCAGCAAAAGATCGAAAGACAGGATTCAAAAAGCAGACGGCCGCAAGGAAGAAAGAACCCAAACCAACTAAAAGGATGCAGAAGCAATTTAAAAGGGCTAACCGAAGGATTGAAGAAGAATCGGAGGACAAATCACTTAAATTGCCTCCCGTTTCCTTCTTCTTCGACTCGATCGCAGCGATTCTTTTCTTCGATCTCCTCTCTCTCTCTCTCGCTCGCCCTCTCAAAAAAGGCGAGAGCAACAAGCGGAAGATTGTCGGAAACGGGACGGAGAGGAACGGAACGCGGAGGCGTAATGACTATATTGACCCTGAATTTAATAGATATTGCAATATTAACTGTCGTAATTGAGGAGAGAGAAGATATTAAGAGAAGGATAGAAGTGGAAATAGGTTGTGCGGTTGTCTTTTCCAAATAAATCGGAAAAGATTCCGGGGATTTAGGACGTTAATTGTTAACTAATTGTCTCCTATCGCAACAGTTTGTTGTAGCGGTGTTAATTAACGGAAACTTTTCATTTTAACCCAAGACAAAGTTTAGACCTTTCAAAATAACCTCCATTTTTCAAACTTCAAGACCTAACGAACCGCCACGTGGTCCAATGGCCATGATGGGCTGCCAATTACAAAAAAGGTCACGTGCGAAACGCGTGACACGCAGTGGGAGATTTCCATCTGTCTTTCGACCGTTGGCAGCCGCATCGAGGAAGACGGACTCTTCCCCGTCTCTAGGTCGTGGGCGATCGATCGAGCGAGAGGGGAGGCGATGGTGGCCACTCGTGGCAAGGGGGCTACGGTCGAGGCGCCGGCGATCCATTGGAAGGAGGTGAGGGAGGGGCGGCGGCGCGGCCCCTCTCCTCCTCCCCCTCAGGCTGCGCTATCGACGACGGCCCCGGTCAGTCCCGCGGACTACGAGAGGCTGCGAGGCGAGAGGATCAAGGAGAACATGGAGAGATTGCGGAGTTTCGGCATACTCGATCTCTCCCTCCAACTCAAGTCTCATATCTCGCCGAACCCCTCCCCCCAACGCCGCAGGAGGAGGGGAGACGTCACCGGCAATTTTGGAGCGAAGAAGTTTCTGCTTTCGTCGAGGTCGAAAAGGCGATCCTCCAGGTGTTTTTTTCCCCCTCCCTTTGTTATGATTTCTGGGGTGATACTACCTTTCTTTGGTTGCCACCGGTAAAGGTGGTTACAAGGGGACACTAAAGTTTTTTGTTCTCTGATCCAGTTCATACAGATTATCCTTCTATGTTTTGAAACTCAATGGTTTTGTCAGCATTGGCCGTAGCTACTTTGATTTGTTTAGATCATGGTTCGCCGGAACAGACGCGGAACGGTATGGAAGCGCCTCATGCCGTTGCTATGGGACGGCATTCTTGGGCATTATAACGGTAAAAAATAAGGCCTGTGAGGAATGGGTTGGAACGGACTTTGGATTATTTTTTTACTGTTTTGTTTGCTTTAAGGTACATTTGACTATACTTCGATTTTTTTTGATAAATGTTTTGTTTGTATTTAAAGAAAAAAGACAGATTTGATATGTCCATTACATCCTGTCTTTTCTTTTTAGCATTTTGCAAATCATGCAATACTACTTGATACATAAACATATTAAATTTGAACATATTCATTTATGGCTTATGGCCATGCTCCTTCGTTTGATTTCTTTTATCATCATTTCCAACATATTCTTATTTAAGGTAAGTTTTCGAATTTTTTATTTAATCTTTTAAGTTATTAATAATTCTTTATTTTTATGTGATTCAAAAATAAAATATCAGATAAATATGTTTATTATATAAGCATGAATATAACCAAGTTAGTAAAATAAAAATGTTTTGATGTAAATGATTTAGATATGATTGTTTATCATTTATTCTTATTGTCTTCTTTAGTGTTTTAGGCACATCCTCAAACTGTTAACACATTTGATCAATATGTGTTCTATTTATCTGATTCTTGAATTATCAGTACTCTAAACACCAATTATAAGTTTAAAGATCTAATTATAAATAAATAATAGTTTATAATTTGAGTTTTTAAAAGTTTATGAGTTAAAATTATGTATCATTATTTATTTGTTTAGAATGATATTAAACTTGATATTGGTAGATAATTTAGTCAAATGGGAAGTGATAATTGTAAGATAATATGATGTAAATTTTGTAAAAAAGTTATAACCGGATGAATTACGAAATTAAAACAACATATTGCACATGTTAATGAAAATGTTGAAGCATGTCACAAAATTTTTAAGAAAATATCATTAATGTTACGAAAACATCTAAGAATCTAAGTCAAGTAGAAATTTAATACAAAGAAAAAAATAAATAGTCTTAAAGTCAATTATACAAAACATAAGTGTATAAGAAAGTGGTAGTAGTGATGAAGATGACATCGAAGATATAGAAAATCGAGAATTATAAATAGTTATCAAAGAAAGCGGCATAACAAGAGTTATTGAAAAAGAGATGTGTAATCGCTATAGTTAAAGTAAACAATATATAAATAATATTTTAAATTTGCGTGTACATATCTTATCAATTTAATGTACTTAACTACGCCAAGTTTTATAATCGTAGGATTTTCTAGTACTGGTTCATCATCTGGTTTAGATCCTGGTTTGAGAAAAGGGATATCTCGAAACTTTAGTGTAAGAGAGAGTTCCCAAATATCATCAAAAGGAATTGACTATGGATTAGTGGATACTTCCACTAGTTGTGTATCCTATGACCACACAAGTCAATTCCATTTTATGGTTTTCGGGAACCCTCTCTTACACTAAAGTTTCGAGATATCCCTTTTCTCAAATCAGAATCAAAGCCAGACAAAGAACCAACACTAGAAAATCCTACAATTATAAAATTTGGAATAGTTAAGTATATTAAATTGATAAGATATGTACACACAAATTTAAAATATTATTTATATAATTTTACTTTGACCATAGCGATTATACATCTCCTCTTGAATGACTCTTGTTTTACGGATTTTTTTATGACTTTTTGTAATTCTCGATTTTCTATATCTTTGATGTCATCTTCATCGTTACTACCACTTTCTAATGTTCGTTTTGTATAATTGACTTTAAGGTTATTTATTTTTTTCTTTGTATTAAACTTCTACTTGTCTTAGAGTTTTAAAGATGTTTTCATAACATTGATGATATTTTTTTAAAAGCTTTGTGAAATGCCTCAACATTTTTAGTAAAATGTGCAATATGCTGTTTTAATCTCGTAATTCCTCCGGTTATAACTTTTCCACAAAATTTACATCATATTATCATCCACCATTTGACCAAATTGCCAACTAATATTAGGTTTGATATCATTCTAAACAAATAAATAATAATACATAATTTTAATTCATAAACTTTTAAAAATTCACATAATAAACTATTATTT
>JBBUKS010500018.1:0-14396 GCA_038050645.1 Hedychium gardnerianum | reverse complement strand
TTTATATTATAATAATTATAATATAATTATTTTGTACTGAATTATTGAACAGATTAATCATCGATAAATTAGATATATCTTTAATCAAATCTTTAGAGAGTCACCAAAAGAAAAAGAATCGGAGACGTTGAATTGAGCATGTGAGAATCGGGATTAAAACGAAGGCTCAGAGTGGATCCGAACGTATCCATTCCAATATTCAAATGAATGATCGAAAAAAAATGTAAATGAAATAATAATAAAAGTAATAATACATATCTCTTTTTGCATATATATATATATATATATATACTGGAAAAATATTTTCCTCATTAATGAAATGTGGTAGAAAACGTAACTGTTATGATAATGCAAAAATAAAAATATATTGATATGAAATGAAGTGTTCTTTTAATAATAAATAAAAAAGATATCATAATTTTAATATTTGTTTTTAATTTTTATCCAAATTAAAAGATGATAAATATTTTTATTTTAATATTATTGTTAAAAATATATTAAAATAAAAATTGATTAAATTTATCAAAAATATTATATATAAGATGAGAATCTAAGGAAAATTATTTCTATTTCTCTTTTTTTTCTCCACCAGATAAATTGTTCATGACGTATTCTCCACCTGACAAATTATTGCACGCCGAGGTGGGTCCACTCTGGAACTTGTTTTCTGGCGAGGCGTTAAACTTTCTCATGAATAACTTCATTCGAATTTTTTTGAATTATCCATTTTTACTGGTTTAAAATGAATTGTCCGCTTTAAAAATCGTTGACTATTTATCTTATTTAAATAAATTATTTTTATAATTTTAAAAATTTAGGAGTATATTAATTAGCAGAAATAAAAATGGACGCTGATTTGTTTATTTTAAAATAAGAGACGTTATTTTGTTTTGCTCAAGTAAAAAAATGAGAAATTTTTAAATAAAATTTTAAATCATTTGCATGATTATATATTAATTAAAATGCTTCTATTTTAGAAACTTATAAAACAAAACATCCATAATAGATTTCTCACGCTGTAAATTAAATTGATTACAAATTATATTGAAGTGATTTTTAACAAGTAGTTACTAAAATATTTCAATATAAAATATATAATAAATTTAATCGATTTAAATAAATTTTGATCGTATAAAGATGCTATTTTAATATTGTTTTTTTTAAAGAGGTTCTTTTTACTAAACAACAGTTAGTAGGAGCAACGCAAGGCTCATCTTTTGCCTGACGTCTCGCTTGATAAATTGGACAAAATCATTGCCAATGGCCGAGGAATTCCTCTCCGCCTCTCTCTCTCCCTCTCCCTCTGGAATCCCCGCGCCGACGACCTCTGCTGACGGCCTCCTTACCGGCTTCCCTCAACTCGACGCCCACCGATTCGATTCACCGAACGCTCCACAGGTGTCGCCGGCTCTCGCCTCGACGTTGCTCGGCTTCTCTCCAGACGCTGGGGACACTTGGCCCACGGATACTGCCGCAAGGCTGGATTTTTGGCTATTTCTGTTTGAAACTTCAGTTTTTATTTTGCCTGTGGGATCGTGCGTTCCGTGTCAGGTTCCACTGGTCATGTTGTAGTGGAGTTTATGAACGCGGAGCTCTGTGGATTTCGTTTCTACACCGGCCGAGCTAGGGTAGTGTTTTTTTCCAGTGTTCGGTAGACAGCGTCCTTGGGGTTCCAGATTCGAGCTCAAGTGAGGAAGATGTCTCCTTTTTCTGATTTGTTTCATGTCACGGCATAGCAGATCGCTTTTTGGCTAAACTGGGAGTTTGGACTTCGCGTAAGTATCAGGAAATTGCACATTGTTAAGGGATCAGTGGTGCTTGATGGCGTCCAGTTCTGGAAATGATGAGACGAACAAGGGGAGCATGTGGGAATTGGATCGGAATCTTGATCAACCTATGGACGAAGAAGCTGGCAGACTTAGAAACATGTACAGAGAAAAGGTGTTCTTTAATTGATCCGAGTATTGCCGTAGGTTGTAGAAATATTTATTTCTTTCTTCTTTAGAATTTAGAAATTTTCTTATAGTTGAACATTAGCATAATTGATACAGTCGTATGCATCATCTTTCATCACTTTTTCCTGCATCCACTAATTGATATCCACTATCGAGGGGTCTCACTACCTTTTTGACATTCGTTTCAGTCTATTATGTGATGACTAATAATTGGTGGTAATCTTTTTTAGGTCAGACACCATGTGCAAAGTAATTTAGAAGACTGTAGAAAGGGGTTCTTTTAACCTGTTTTCACTTCCAATAATTTAGAAATTTGGACTTCAACTTTGAGAAGTTATGGTTCTGTTTGAAGTTTGATCCTTGTTTTAGAGAAATTTCTCAACTCTCTCCTTTTACTTCTTTTACTTGT
Organism: Hedychium gardnerianum; assembly: GCA_038050645.1. Classification (NCBI taxonomy): domain Eukaryota; kingdom Viridiplantae; phylum Streptophyta; class Magnoliopsida; order Zingiberales; family Zingiberaceae; genus Hedychium; species Hedychium gardnerianum. The sequence goes on along the minus strand of JBBUKS010500018.1, from coordinate 12,032 downwards.
TTTTTTGAGAAATAATTTTAGTGAACGATCAATAATTTTCTCACCTTTCTTTATGTTCTCGGCTTGTGTAGATTTGCTTTGATGTTGTCATTTAAGCAATTTGAAGTGATGATAGTTCATTTCTGCAGAAATTTTCAGCCTTACTGGTCTCCAGACTTGCATTTCAGAGTCTTGGTATTGTATTTGGAGATTTGGGAACCTCACCACTCTATGTGTTCTATAATACATTCCCTCATGGCATTGATGATCCAGAAGATGTTATTGGAGCTCTTTCCTTGATCATCTACTCTCTCACATTGATACCCCTTCTTAAATATGTTTGCATTGTGCTTAGAGCAAACGATAACGGTCAAGGTAAGCTAACTCTGAAAAGTTTTAGCGATTAAGTTTCTACATAAAGTAACAGGATTCCAAATGGATTTTGAAATTTTAGATACTTAATTTTGCGGAAGCACATGTCGTGAAAATGGAAGCATCAGGATAAGCAAACTCTCAAAGAAGCATACGGAAATGAATCTCGACCTTAAATACTGTTCTGAAATTTCATGTTGGCCTTTATTTGAGCTCATGTCTGACATTCTCTGATTTCCTGTGTGATGTTGGATCTTTCTCCATCTTTTTTTTTATAGTTTTTTTTTCACGCAGATAAGTCCATCAAATCAAATAGAGTGTAGAAGTTCCTTAGAAGATTTACTCCATGTATCAGATTTGTATTAAAATTTTCGTTGTGCTGCTCCAAAACTGTAATGCTGAGTTAAAGTCAAAATAGTTGTCTTACATGTGTAAAGTTCACTTATTGCTAGTATTGTCCATCACTGATTTAGAACAATCCAGTACAAAACTGCTGCTTTATCACATCAAAAAAATGTGGGAAAGTAGTCTTAGGGATCTTTTAGTTCTATACTAATTTTGGTGCTCTATCGTGTATTAAATATAAAATCTTTATTTCCTCATTCAGGTGGTACCTTTGCACTTTATTCGCTGCTTTGCCGACATGCAAAGGTGAATACTATTCCTAACCAACATAGAACTGATGAACAACTTACAACTTACAGTCGTCATACATTTGATGAGAAGTCACTAGCTGCAAAAGTCAAGAGATGGTTAGAGTCACATGCTTTTAAAAAGAAGGCTCTGCTCATTCTTGTTCTTGTTGGCACTTGTATGGCGATTGGTGATGGGATTCTCACTCCTGTCATCTCAGGTGACACTCTTCTATCATATTTGTAGTGTTAGAATATTTCTCCCTGGCCATTTATGATCTGTTGGAGTTGTGACTGATCCTGATTGTTGGGGGTAATGTTAGTGGTGTAGTTGTTTGTCTTATTTGTTGAAGTGTTTAGATAGATCATTTTATCTATTTATTCTTTGCAATGGTCTTCTGCATCTTCCTTTTATGACAAAATGGTTGATATTTTTTGCAGTTCTTTCTGCGTCAGGTGGCATAAAGGTTAACCAGCCAAAGATGAGCAATGGTAATTCTGCAACCTTGAGTTTTTTTTTTCTTTTTTCCCACAATCTTCTTCTATGAAATGCTAACTCATAGATGCTATAATTGAAAACAAAAGGTCAAAAAAGAATCTCTATTTAAGCAATTTGGGCAAAGAGATGCTTCTGAACTTTTCACTGAGACAAATTTCACTTTACACTCAATTTCTGATTTCCTTCAATATTTCAGATGTTGTTGTGCTTGTTGCGGTGGTCATATTAGTTGGTCTGTTTAGCATGCAACACTATGGTACTGATAAAGTTGGGTGGCTTTTTGCTCCTGTCGTGCTCATCTGGTTTCTGTCGATCGGAGCCATTGGCATTCTGAATATATGGAAATACGACAGCTCGGTTCTGAAGGCTTTCAATCCAGTTTACATCTGCAGATATTTTAGACGAGGGAAACGTAATAGTTGGATTTCACTAGGAGGAATTCTGCTCAGTATAACAGGTTCGCTCTTGCTTAGATTCACACATGATGCACGTTAGTGCTAGATACTCTATACTTTCTGATTGTGTTTGGAAGATTCACTTTTGTCTGTCCTTGTTTTGTTTTGCAGGAACAGAAGCATTATTTGCAGACTTGTGTCACTTCCATGTATTAGCTGTTCAGGTAAGTAGTAGTATTCTGTAATAGTTATAGCTGGCTACATCTGTTGAGTTTCTTTTTACTAATACCATCTTTTCATGCAGATCGCTTTCACTGTAATTGTGTTCCCTTGTCTTCTATTGGCATACTCCGGGCAAGCTGCATATCTTGTTCATAACAGAGACCATTTTCACGATGCTTTCTACAGATCCATTCCAGGTTTCTTAGCCTTCAACCTACCATTTGCTTTCCTCCTTTTTCAAGTGTTTGTCGTGACATTTAGTTTTTCTAGATGGAATACACTGGCCTATGTTTATCATAGCTACAGCAGCAGCAATCGTTGCTAGTCAAGCCACCATCTCTGCAACATTTTCTAACGTCAAGCAAGCTCTTGCGCTCGGTTGCTTTCCCAGGGTCAAGATCGTGCACACATCGAAGAAGTTTCTCGGTCAGATATATATTCCAGACATCAACTGGATTCTTATGATTCTCTGCATAGCTGTTACTGCTGGATTCAAAAATCAAAGTCAGATTGGAAATGCATATGGTAAGCTGTCGGTGCATAACCTTAATCATAATTCTGACTTGTTTATGATACTGAAGACATTCTTCATCATGAAAAACAGGAACCGCAGTTGTGATAGTTATGGTGGTGACAACATTGCTCATGATCCCAATTATGTTGCTGGTCTGGCGAAGCCATTGGCTCCTGGTCTGCATTTTCACTGCTCTATCTCTGTCCGTGGAGCTTCCTTACCTAACTGCCGTGCTTTTCAAGATAAATCAAGGAGGCTGGGTGCCTCTTGTCATCGCTGCCACAATTCTCGTGGTAATGTACGTTTGGCACTACGGCACAGTGAAGCGATACGAATTCGAGCTGCACAGCAAGGTGTCCATGGCGTGGATACTTGGATTAGGTCCGAGTCTCGGTTTAGTCCGTGTTCCTGGAATGGGGTTCGTGTACACCGAGCTGGCCAGTGGCGTCCCGCACATCTTCTCCCATTTCATCACTCACCTCCCTGCCATCCACTCGGTGGTGGTCTTCGTTTGCGTCAAGTACCTCCCAGTCTACACCGTGCCAGTGGAAGAACGCTTCCTTGTCAGAAGGATAGGGCCTAAAAATTTCCATATGTTCCGCTGCATTGCAAGATACGGGTACAAAGATCTTCATAAGAAGGACGATGACTTTGAGAAGATGCTGTTCGATAGCCTCTCTCTCTTTGTTCGTTTAGAGAGCATGATGGAAGGGTATTCAGATTCAGAGGAGTACACCTTACCAGCACAGCGGATGGAAAAATCCACAGATTCAATCGTGGATCTCAGTTATGCATCTTCTTCTGATCTTATCCAACCTGCTCCATCTCAGGGAACTAGTCTGGTGAGTGCGACGGCCGGCGATGAGTTGGAGTTCCTGAACAGGTGCAAGGAAGCAGGGGTGGTGCACATTCTCGGAAACACCGTCGTGAGAGCCCGTCGAGAATCCACGATCGTAAAGAAGATTGCTGTGGATTACATATATGCTTTTCTTCGGAGGATCTGCAGGGAGAACAGTGTGATCTTCAACATTCCTCATGAAAGCCTACTGAATGTCGGGCAGATCTTCTATATTTAGCATGCTTATGCAAATACAGTTCTTGATATGGACGACAATTCGAAGAGGGATAGCAGCAGATCAGAGTTTTAGCTATTTGTTTTGAATTCTAGTTTTTTTTTTTCTCAGTAAGAAGCGAGTTTCGTCTGTAGCAGCATTGTTTGTATGAACTATGAAGTCGACGAATGTTGTAAATTAGGTTTGTATTTATTTATGTCTCTGTACATAATTTTTTTAAAATTAATGAAAATTTCAATAATTAATTCAGGTAATTAGAGTAGCTAATTATTAGTTTCAAAATCATTTAATAAAAATATTACTAAACCTAAACGATCGTATAATTTTTCTTCCTGCGCCCGCCTCGTGGTTTTCCCCTATTTTTATATGTCGTGCGGCCAATTGGTTCCCTGCTTCTCGCGGATCGGGTGCGGGTCCTTATTTTTCTCCCCCAGTCCACGTTCTACGAGCTCCAAAACCCTAATCTTATTTCTACTTCCTGCAGCCCTCTGTTCGCCGCTCGAGCCGAGGTGCATCGAGCAAGACCTATCCCCAGACGACGAGAGCCGTGATCGCTCGGGCGATCGGCGATGGGAAAGAAGAAGAAGCGACCTTCGAAGGTCTGGTGCTACTACTGTGATAGGGAATTCGACGACGAGAAGATCCTCGTCCAGCACCAGAAAGCTAAGCACTTCAAGTGCCATGTTTGCCAAAAGAAGCTGTCCACCGCCGGTGGCATGGCCATCCACGTCCTCCAGGTCCACAAGGAGACCGTGGCCAAGTATGTAACCATCCTCTACTCGCACCCGAAATTTGGAATTGATTGTATTTTCTGGTATACACTGCCGGATTAGGGTTGTATATCTAATACAAACCTAATCATTCATACCTAATACATGCTTAATTTTGATGTTTTTTCATTGCAAATCCAATCAGAATATGTCTTATATTTAGCTGCCTACTTTATTTTGTATCTCAACTTATAATTTATAAGGGTTAAAATTGTTCAGAAGTTTCTAATTCTGCAGGTCCTCTTTATCATAGTGCTATTATATTCCATAGGAACAATCTTGAAATATAAATTTGGTTGGTAAAAGGTTTCTAGTAAACTTATCGTCTGTGATATATATAGCATTGTATTATACAATTATGAATGACCTTTTTATGCAACTTTGTACATGGCGTAATATGAAATCCCCTTGTTTGTTGTTGCATTCTTCGTCACTTTAATCATGGTCTCTCTTTAATCATGGTTTCTACTAATATTATTTGCTTTCATCTAGGGTCCCTAATGCTAAGCCCGACAGAGATTCAACGGACATTGAGATTTATGGTATGCAAGGAATTCCTCCTGATATCCTAGCAGCTCATTACGGGGAAGGTAAAATTCTATGTTTACTTCTTTTCAGCCTAGCTATGCTGACCCCAAATAATTGAAACTTCTTTTTCGTTGTTATTGTTGTTGTATTCCTTTTATCATGCATTATTTAAATTGTTATTCTGTGTCAATATACGCTTCATATATTTTTTCAAAGTGACTTTCTAAAAGTTTTGAGTTTTGTACTAAATGTTTTTTTTTCACATTGAAGGTTTTCACTTGAATATCTTGTCTTTAACTGTTTAACACACATAGGCTCATTGTTCACACTTTGATCAATTATTGTATTATTTAGTTCATTCATTCTTTAACCCCACATCTTACTGGGTTACACCCATGTCATAGCATCCTGCTTATGAATATTCCAATCTAATGGTTGACATTGATTGATTTCTTGTTTATTCCTACTTCTCCTATCCTTTCCTTCCATAATACTACTCATCTAGAAAAATGGTATTCTGTGTGCATCCTTCTCTAGAGAAATTATTATGGTGATTTACAGTGTTCCTGAAGTCCTAATCCTAACACCTAAGAGTTTTTGGATTGGGACAATTTTTTAGATTATTTTTTTTCTTGATCTAGCTTGAAAAATTAGATTTACATTGATCTCGTGACTTTATTTGATCTTTTCTTTAGTTGGCTGTTGACAAATATCTAACTTAAGATTCTGTAACTCATTTGTCTGAGATCAAAACTATATAAATCAGAAGACTGTTTCAGTTCATTTTTTAAATGCGCGGATGGAATAGCTTTTCAACTTAGCACGAGTTCTCTAAAAATAAAATAAATTAAAAAGGGTAAGGAATATCCACTTAACCTAAACTACTTCAACAACTTTGGAAATAAATTCCTCACAACTTAAGAATATAAAGTCGTACCAAATTAGATAAATTGACCTGATTATAAATTCTCTCTCCTAAGTAAGAGAGACTACCTAATTAAAAGATATTAAACTCTAACCAAATTAAAATATATTGGTTCATTTGTTGGTAATGTGTTTTTGACTCCTCCTATATTATCTGGTAATACATGGGACATTGTTGATCTTTCTGGTCCGCATATGGTATTCTACTTTACATGAAAAAGATGTAGTGTCATTTAACTTGGACATTTTTGATGATTATCTGGATGCATTTATATTCATTTATGGTTTGCTTGATTTAGTGAGTTTTGATGCAGATGAAGAGACAGCGGCAAAGACAGCCAAAGTGGAAGTTCCATCTACTGGTTTTGTTGGTGGAGTGGTTCCTGGTTCATTGGGCATTAGATTTCCACCCCCACCTGCATATGCTGCTGTTCCTCCTGTGTATGTGTCAGCTTATTGGAAGATTGTTGTTTTGACTTTCAATTTTTTTTAATTTTTTTTTGTCGCATATAGTGTAGCTTCAAGTTTTGCTACTTTTATGTTCTCACGGCTCATGCTCTTTGATGTTTTATCTTTTACCAGATACAATCCAGCCCTTCAGTTTCAGCGTCCAACCTGGCCTATTCCAGCTGTTCGTCCAAATCCTTGGTTTCCTCCACAAGTGTCTGTTCCAGTTCCGCCACCTGTCGTAGCTCCACAGCAGCCCTTGTTTCCTATTCAGAATGCAACAACTCCTTTGACCTCCACTTCTACCCCTGGACTCCCTACACCACCTCAAGCTGGTCCACCTGGTCTACCCACATCTACACTAACTTTGGTACCTCAACCTCTCTTTCCAATCAATAGTCCTGCTGGTGTACCTGCACAATCGTCACCGGTAATTTCTTCAGCCTCCCCAACACTGCTGAAAAGTATAGCTGATGCAAATTCAGCACTGAACACTGTTACAGGAAGTGGTTACATCATCCCAAACAATCCAGGTGCAACCTTACTCAAAGTATCTACATCAATGTCATTTGTTGAGATTACCCATGTGATTATAATTTTTTCTTTTCCAAATTTTGATGATTAAGATTATTTATGCAATAATCATCAGTGCATCTCTTTTATATAATTCTTAACAATGGGTGCTCTCTTTTTTATCAAAGGGTGATCGATTTTTTTTTTCCTTTTTCATTCAAGCTGCGAAAAATCATGGAAATTTTCAATAGAATGCCCAAATAAATTTTGAGTCTACCAAGACTTTGAATTCAATTCCTCATGCATATGATCAATAGAAAGGTTTATGTCAATTATGTCGGAATACAAAATTAAATAACTTGAAGACTCAGTCTTTTACTTTTGCATCCAAGTTGAATCAATAATGTTGATAATCTTTAGAGTATGCATGGGCAATCAATCTAAATATTATTTGAATCTTCTATTGAAGCTATATGTTTCTTAAAGATCTTCTAATTTTTTTAAGAAAAAGAGTAAAAGGGTTTGTTTTCTAGAAACACTTCCTCCCAAACTAAACTCTAGATAAATCAATATCAAGCTTGATACACAAAACAAAATGTCTCAAATGGGGGAAAACAAAAGTGATAAAAACTCAACAAAGATGGTAGTGGTGCAAAATTGATGTGTGAGAAATTTTAACAATCAACAACAATGGACTGAAACTGGTAATTAGCTTTAAAAGTCATTTAAATTTAGTTGATCTGATCTTCAAGATTTGATATAATATTCAACTTCTTCAAGATTATATATCAAATTGTCATGGTTTCCAGAGAAAAGATGGTAGCTTAAGGCTCTAGTATCTATTCTTGTGTGATGGTCAGTATCAAGATTGCCTGAGGAGACTGAGTTAACTTTTGGCGTCGGAGAGAGAGGAATATCAAAAGGGAAACAAGACCTAAACTATCTCTAGGATTCCAATTGTGAGAGAGACAAATAAAAGTGTTACATACAAAAACAAGGGAGGCAGAAGTATAAGGAGAGGCGTGATAAAGTTTGATAGTGAGCATGAAGAAAAATGTCAGAAAGAGACATGTTTAAAGGACGGGTACAAAATAAAAATCTGTAATGAAAAATGAATTCTCAGGCTAGCAGGGTTGAGGCTTGACAACTTTTCTGTCAAGTGAGTGAAATGGGGGTATTAATGTGTGGAACTAGGTGGAGGGTCACCATGGAGATAACCTTTCGTTTCTCCAATGATGTTTGTTGAGCCATGACACTCGAGAAGACGCGCAAATCAATTACGAAAACTTGTTAGAAGTTCATTAGTTTTTCTTTGCACCACCTCCTTGATCTGTTTGCACCATTAAATCTCTGTTTCTTAAATGTTGTATTCTTCCTGCTTCCATATGCAATTTTTTCAAGGTAGATGCATTTTGCAACCTATTCTCACTCTGTCTTAGCTTGATACAATTTACCCATATGTTCCAAGTAAATGTTTTTGCTTTTTTAGGTGGTGTATCATATGCAAGCTCACATATGTATGCTTCTGGTCCAAACACTGAGAACCCTTCAATTGGGCCTCCTCCTGTCATTTCCAATAAACCCCCTGCTTCCCATCCCACTACAAGTGAGGTCTACTTGGTTTGGGACGATGAGGCAATGTCAATGGCAAGTTTCTAACTATAGTCTCAGTGAATTTGTAGATTATTTTTGCTCAGATCATGCTAGTAGATGCAGCATTATTCTCTATTAACATATGATGTTTAAGATGGGATCATTGCGCAGGAAGAAAGAAGAATGTCTCTAACAAAGTATCAGGTGCATGATGAAACTAGCCAGGTAAGTTTTTACTTTCTTCTGTTGTATGTTCTGGTGGATGTGAAATAGATTTGCAATTTGGATGCAGATCCTCAAGGTAGGAATAAACCAAATCTTTTTCAAGTTTTGAGTGTTATCCTTCAACGATCTTACTATTGGATTAATTGCACCCACAATTTATGAATAAAGTTTTTATGAACTATGGCCTTTGGCAATCAATTTTCTGTTAGGCTGTAAAAATATAGTTTTGACTTGGGATGAGTAAGAAAGATATTCTTTCTATTTCAATCCTAACTGTCTAGATTTCTTTCCCATCTTTGGAGCATCTAAAGTTTTCAAATACTTTTTACACATTATTTCTATTGCTAGTAAGTCTTATAAAACTGACAAGCTTGTGCTGCAAATGAACGAGGGGTCTCAACCTAGCACCAAGGCCCATGCGAAAATGCGTATGTACCATGTTTTGATTTAGTTTTTTTTTCCCTTTGTGTTGTATTCCTTATCCCTATTGCTTTTTAATAAGTGTGGGGCTGAGTGGAACAACAAGAATTTCTTGTTAACTGTTTTTCATTGCATTGGCGACCACAATTGGTACAGGTCAGCGTTCGTTCAGAAACAAGTTTGCTACAAGTGTAGTTATATTGTTAAGCTTATAGAATTGCATTCTTGATACTTTCTTCAGCTGTCTGATTAATTTTTGCGGTTACACTTTGGACTAGATGAACACCATTGATGCGGCCATAGACAGAAGGATATCTGAAAGTCGACTTGCTGGCCGCATGACATTTTAAATGCCATGCTACTGTGGGAGTTGGGAACTCACTTGGCTATCTCAGAATGACTCAAAATCATCAAGCAACAATGTGTGTTCTCCGTTCGGTGTTAGATGGTCAGATTGTCTGGAGGCAAGTTTGTGAGACCAGCCGGCGTATGCATATGAAGAATATATACAGGACCCAGACTATAATCCCCGGTTTGATGCCTGACTTTTATGTACTTGTCAGTACTTGAGTAAGGTTATTATTCGTAAAATTGTTTGTCATCAGATAAACTGCCTGTTAGATGTGGAAGTGATTTTAGAGCGAAATTGGTTGTGATTCATTTTGGTTGAATCGGATTTCTTGTTGATTTGTTTAATTATCTGAGCTAGTGCCTAAATAACTCATGTGTACTTTATTTTACAATCTTCCCGTGCAGTATGTAATGCAACTTGTTCATATTGAACCACTTCAAGACGTTACTTACTAGAATAAACTGCATGAACGCTGTTGGCAAAGAACAAATTACAGACGATAATTTAACCTTCTATGCATTCAAAAATAATTGTAAGCCTGTACCCGGGAACATTAATGAATATTTAGATAGTAAAATATTTTATCATTAAATATATAAAATAAAATTTTAATTGTTTATAATTTTATTTTTAGGCCTTCTCATTAAATGCAATCCAGAGTTTAAGCATTTTATTAGCAATTGAGGTTTTTTATTTTTGTTTAATTTATTCGGCGCTTTGATATTGAAGAAAGCTCTGGAGTGGAGTGCTGTGTGGGTTTTAGCGTTTTTCGAACTCGCTTACTTGGGCTCCGTTCCTTCTCTCGATTAGCTACGATCGCCTCTGTATTTTTAGGGTTTAACGCAAAGAAAACGAAGCATGGAGATGGATACTTCTCCAATCTATTTCGACCTCGAATATCTCAGCAGCAGGGAGCAGTATCGTCGCTACAGGTTGAATGCCCAACGCTTCTCTCATAGTTATTTTACGGTGATCTTTGTTAACTTTCGCTTAGGCGATACATGATTTCAAGACCCATTTTTAGCTTTTGTATGAAATGGGGCTAATTCTCCGCGTGCAATTGCGTCACTAGTTAAATTACTGTATTTTCCTTTCCTAACTGAATACAATTGTCTTCTTTTCCGTGAGAAAACTGGAGCACTATCCGCACATATTCTTAAGAGAATTGTGTACGGTAAAAGGATGTATTAGATTCTCCAGAGTTACACAGAAAGCAGATGTTTAGGCTGGTTGAGACAAAGGTTGAAATATTGGGAGATAGTTGTAATTCTTCAGCTCAGGGCAACGGAATAGAGTTTTTTGAAACATCTATCCACCTCTATTTCGGAGAAGAAACATCCACCAATAAAAAATGGAATTGGCTTTCTATTCCTTAACTGCATGGATTCTCCCTATTCTCTACTTTTTTTTATCTCTTTGCACGGGCCACTTAGTAACACTCTCCTTCACTCAAGTTGCAATTCCATGGTCATGACCTAGCGGATGACTCAATATCCCTGGAACCTGTCATCAAATATATTTTTGGGCCATACTAGTGTTGTGCCTTGCATCCTTCTAAGGTGGATATGCCTCATTAACACTTTATTACATTACGTTCCTCTTCTTTGGGGTTTTGCATTTGTTGTTATTGCAATTGGTAAAAGAGACATCCAAATTGTGCAAAAAAAAATAAAAAAAAAAAATTACAATTGTGGTGTTTCAACTTTCAAATTTATTTCACATGAAAAATCCTATTTGGAACTCATAGTATATCCTTGTAGTATGTTGACGTTTGTATTCAAGTGGAGTTTGAAAATTGAATCTAATATGGTTAGAGCTTCGATCTGTCGGTTGTAAATGTACCTACATTTGCACTGTTAAAATGTAATTCTGCGTAGACACCAAATGTTAGCTTGTTAAAATGTAATGAATTTGTACATCTTAATGAGTCAAACCACTAGCGGTAGACTCTATGGTTATCCCAATTCAGCCCTCGGGACAATGATGCGATGGTTAGATTTTCCAATTGATAATCAAGGAATCTAAGGATCGAATCTCAGTAACGGCGTATTATAGGAAATTTTTCTTCCAATGAGAAGCGAGCCTAAGAATGCTGGTCATTTGGATGAGTCTCTATTAGCGCTTCTCGATTTACTCTGGTGATCGGTGGGAAACTTCCGTGGGATCGGATCGGTCATTCCAGATCCGACGTTACCCGACCTGGTTAATCATCTTTTTTTTTTTATGGTTATCCCAATTCATCTTTACGGGATGGACGGACTGATGGCTAATACATGAAGTGTTGTCATCATGAGATTTGAAAGTCAAATCCTGACTAGTAGTCAGGTTTTTGTCCTCTCTCATGTACTGATCATTGTTCGGGCTAGCTAGACTAGTTTTCATGATTTACTTTTTTCGTATTGATCTTGAGACGGATTGATGGGGTATTGGGGATGAACATTTCGTCTTTTGGCTGATGATTATCCCAATTCAAAATTCTAAGCCAACTTGTTGATACGTCATATAACTTTTCTTGTGTTAGCACCTTAATTTTAATAGTTATTTTGTTTCTTAATTTATGACATCTAATACAGA
>JBBUKS010499978.1:0-14403 GCA_038050645.1 Hedychium gardnerianum | reverse complement strand
TGTTAATTAATTAAGTAGGTTAAAAGTGCTCAACGAGTGTAAGGAGGGGTGTAGAAGGTTGCAATTCCAGGCACCGCAGCAACATATGAAACTAGGGAAACCATCACCATGGTCACCACCACAACCGAGCTCTTTGCGGAATCCATCTCAATCGATTACCGAAAACAAAATAGCTTGGAAATAGTAACTTTTCTCTGTACTCTTGATGGAGATGATGGCACCCAAATTTATAGGCGAAGGGGTCGGAAAAATATGACCAAAAAATGAAGATATTTCTCCTCTTCTTTTGTCTTGTTTAACGACCCAATTTTCCAAAGTCTTGCCACTTTTAATGGCTTTCATATATTTCTTTTTCTTCAGAAGCATCAAGAAAGATGAGTTTGAATTGCTTTAATGAGATTTTAGCATATATAGAAAAGTCCATTTGTCTTTATTTTCATCATCAAAATTCCAGTGTCTGCGTCTAGTAGTTTTTCTCTAGTACGAGTATAATTAAATTATTTAGGGTTACATGACCTTGACCTTGACCTAGCAAAGGAAGAATAGAAGTATGATTCAATTAAATAAAATTAGGTTTATTTAATTAAAGTGTGAATCAATATGAATTATTATTTTAATATTTTTTTTAATAATTCATGTGTCCGAGCTTGTCCAACTAATTTTAGAGATAGACAACTTTCTCTCTTAATTTATCTATTAAGTCAACCTTTAAAATATTTATTTTTAGTGAAATTTAAATTCCGTTCCTCTTACTTAAATATTGATCTAATGACTTTGAAAGGCCTCGAAGAAAACTTTTTAGAGTGTCCTTTAATTCGTACGAGTTTTGTTTGGCCGACTTTGATAATTTATAATAATAAATTTTCAAAAAATGATTATTTCTTAAAAAATATTTATGAGGAATGTTGGATATGGATGTGACTCAATTGGTCTAGAAGAATTTAATTAGCCATCAAGGTTGGATTGAATGTGACAAGAAATCCATTCACTTGTAGGAATAACTTCTTGTTTGCAATATTCAAGTTTTTCTTTTAATCAAATTATATATCTACCATTCTTTTTCAGTTATGCAAAAATAAATAAATTGAGGAATGTAAGTTAAGAATTGAGCATCCTCATTGTTGTTATCAAACTTCTTGAATTGATTGCCATCCACATGTTAATATGTTTAGTCAATGCAAACTTTCAAATAGTGGATGCACCTAGGGTTTTATTTATCTATTTAAAAATAATATATATTTATAAAATATATCTTTTTTAAAAATTATTTTTTGATATTTATATGTGGCATTAAAGTAAAGGATAACAAGAGGAGCGAAAGATATTTATATATTTTAATCTATGAATTTAATTTTTAAATCAATTAATTTTAGAGATAATTGATTTGATCATATAAAAAAAATTTATTGGTCATCAGGATAAATCAAGAAATACTCGCGGAGGTTTATCTAAGTGACCATCATTCTTAGAGTTATCGTCCCACTAAAGAAAGTTCTTTATAATATATTGTAGCTGGAATTCGACCATTAATACCTGATTAATAATTTGGAGGACCTCACTATAGCCCGATGTAAACTAAAGAGAGACAATTGTATAGTTAGCAAGAGTTGAGACTTGAGAGCATGTGCATTTGAAAGATGATCATGGTTGGAAATCGAATTGACAAGAATTTAATCCACTCGATTTGATTGAGTACTCACTTAACAATAAATTATAATCTTTTAAGTAAGAATAATATTTATTGATAATTAATTTATTATTTTATAATTACACTTTATTTATTTCTAATGGATCAACATAATTTAATTGATGAACCTTCAAGAGCTCATCATCATGCTTCCTTATTTTTCTTCGGGATATCCAAAATTCCTTATTTATTTGCACTAATCTTTTCAAAAAAAAATTTAAACCCGGCAAGAAATATGATCACAAACTAAATAAGGAAAATAAAAAAAAAAAAATTCATATGTAGAAATAAAAAAATATATTACTGAGTATAATTAATTTGGATCCTTCGGACATCAAGATTAGCGATCGTAGCAAAAGCTTCTTGAGAGAGGTCCATGGTGACACCTTTACTTGCACATCCTAGGCAATAGTCGAGAATGGTGACAGTGACTGATCCCGTCTGAAATCGATGAAGGCTGTAGCATTGGTGACTTGGCTGGAAGGTCGACTAAAAGAAGACTTCGAGGAGGGAGCACCTACGAGCCCACGAAGGAAGGATGAAGAAGAACGTCAGTAGGCAGGCCAGGGGTCCCTGGCACAGCCACTCTGATGCTCAATCAGTGCAATAGAGGCGAAAACGACAAATGAGCAATGGAAGAGTTGAGTTTGTGCCCCCCGAAAAACATAGCCGCGCCTCAAGGGAGAGACCTTTTATAACACATTTACAATCCCATATTAATTAGATGTCACATCCGTAACAAGGGATATATCATGTCACAAATGTCAAGGGATTATGTCGGTCATGTCTTGTACTGTAGAGATTTTGTGGGGATCATGCTATGTCACCCATACCACTTCACGTGTTTGGACAACTCATGTACATTGACAATCCATATGGGGCCAATGTGCTGCCAGTCAGTTGGAATGATTGGATTGGAGAGTTTTGTTGGTGGGATCGACCAGAGAGGGGTTGAATGACTGGCGAATCGACTCGGTCCGAGTGACTAGCGGATTGGTTCGGCCCGAGTTACTGGCGTATCGGCTCGGCCTGAGTGATTGGTGAATTAGTTCGGCCAGAGTGACTAGCGGATCGGCTTAGCCAGAGTGACTGGCGGGTCGGCTCAGCTGGAAAGAGATGGTCACATTGACCTCCCTTGACTTTAACCCAGCTCAGCATGTCGATTGACCCTCATGACACCCATGGCAACTTTTCATATTCTTTGTATCACAAGCCTCCCTTTCAAGTCCAGTCAAAGGAGATGTGAGTCCGACTGACTGAATTATGTGTATGAGGAAGTCCGACTGAGAAACCCCTGGAGGATTCCGATGGAGTCCTTGGATTGGGCCACTTACAACTGATTAGATTTTGCTGATTGAATTTGTGTGGGGGGCTACCAATTGACATTTTCCCATTTGGAAAAAATTTATCCAACTCGACATGGGGGCTGCCGAATGGAGATTGTAGATTGCCGATTGAATTGAATTTTGATGGGCATTTTGATCCTTTGGATTTTCAGATTAGATGCAATTTTGATTTTTGATGGCATTTGGTCCTTTGAATTTGCCGATCAGATTTTTGCTAATTGAATTGGTGTGGGGGTTGCTGATCGACATTTTCCCATTTGGAAAAAATTGTCCAACTCGACGTGGGGGCTGCCGAATGACATTTTCCCATTTGGAAAAAATTTCTCTTACTCAACGTTTGTAATAGTTATGCCGAGCGAGCGATTGCGATAGGTATGCTGAGCGAGCGACTGTAAAAGTGATGTTGAGCAGGCGACTGCAAGATTGGTGTCGAGCCGGCGACTATAATGTTGGTGTCGAACGGGTGATTGTAATTTTGGTGTCGAGCGGGCAGCTGTAATTTTTGTACTGAGTAGGCAGCTGTAATGTTGGTGCCGAGCGAGCGGCTATAGTTTTGGTGCCCAGCGGGCAACTATAATGTTGGTGCTGAGTGAGCGGCGGCAAGAGTTTTTTTTTGTTTTGTGTCGAGCGAGCGACCTTAGTCTTTTTGCCGAGCGAGCGGCCTTAGTCTTTGTGCTGAGCGAGCGGTCTTAGTCTTTGTGCTTAGCGAGCGACCTTAGTCTTTGTGCCGAGCTGAGCAACCTTAGTATTTGTGCCGAGCGAGCGACCATAGTTTTTGTACCGAGCGAGCGTCCATAGTCTTTGTGCTGAGCTGAGGCCTTAGTCTTTGGGTCGAGTAAGCGGCCTTAGTCTTTGTGCCGAGTTGAGCGGCCTTAGTCTTTGGGCAGAGCGAGTGATCTTAGTTTTTGTGCCGAGTGAGCGGCCCTAGTCTTTGTGCCGAGCGGGCAACCTTAGTCTTTATGCCGAGAGGGCGACCTTAGTCTTTATGCATGCCGAGCGAGTGACCTTAGCCTTTGTGCCGAGCGAGCGACCTTAGTCTTTGTGCCGAGTGAGCAACCTTAGTCTTTATGACGAGCGAGCGACCTTAGTTTTTATGTCGAGAGAGAGACCTTTCAGAGATACTGGCAGAGTGACCATTTAGCGATACCGGCCGAGTGACCATTTAGAGATACCGGCCGAGCGGTCATTTAGAGATACCGGCAGAGGGACCATTTAGATACCGGTTGAGCGACCATTTAGCGATACCAATCGAGTGACCATTTAAGTATACCGGCCGGGCCGCCATTTAGTGATACCAGCCGAGCGACCATTTAAAGATATCTGTCAAGCGACCATTTAGCGACACCGGCCGAGCGGCCATTTAAAGACACCGGTCGAGCGACCATTTAGCGATATTAGTTGAGCGGCCATTTAGCGATATTTGCCAAGCGACCATTTAGCGATACTGTCCGAGCGACCATTTAGCGATATTGACTGAGCGGTCATTTAGAGATACCGGCCGAGCAACCATTTAGAGATACCAGTCGAGCGATCATTTAGCAATACCGACCGAGCGACCGTTTAGCGATACTGGCCGAGTGGCCATTTAAAGATACCAACTGAGCAACCATTTGGAAATACCGAGGTCATTCAGAGATTTGATGGAGACCAAAGTATTTTCAAGTGTGGAGCTGAACTTTCTGCTTTGATATACCAGAGGGATATATTCTAAATTTAAATTCTAAAATTCAAGTTCAGATGTCGGGATGGCTTGAGCAGATAATCTCAAGCGGCCAAGCGGGACGGATGAGCCGCTTGGGATGACTGAGCTGTCGGTCAGGGCTACCTTCCCAGTGGAGCTGTTAATTATAGTTCGATTGGAATTTTGATGGGTATTTTGGTCCTATGAGTTGCCGATCGGATGCTAATTTTGAATTTGGCATGTGGTCCTTTGAATTTGATTGGAATTGTATGGCCGATCAAATATCTTTCCCCATTTCTTTACATTTTTTCTATCCGCTGATCGAGGTGCTTGAAATTGCCATTTGGAATTTGGCCAAGCTACTTGGGATCCCATAGGCCACTCAAGATTTTCCCTATTCTTATTCTGGAAACCCTCGACGAAATCCCAATTCTGACGGAAGCCCTCGACGGAATTGTGATTCCGTCGGTAGCCCCGGGATGAAAAATTAGGGTGAGAGTCCTAATTTTTCTTACGCGCGCGTAGCCTCTTCTCTTCCAGCGGCGATCGACGATCGACTCCTCTTCCAGTAGTGATCTCGACGATCGGCTCCGGCGTCCTCTCCCTCCGACGACATCTCCGATATGCTCCTCTCTCTCAGCCGTCTCTCTCTCCTTGGCCGCCCGTGAGCTCACAACCGGTCAAGCTGTTAGCCACTAGCTCGCGACCGTGAACTTGGCTGGCTGCCTGCTCGCGATGGCATCTTGGCCGGCCGACAGCTTGTGGCTGGCAGCTCGGCCAGCCTCCAGCTCGCGACCAAGGAGAGTAATTTACGAGATCTGATTATTTGGCCTCAAAATGTAGTGTGGGTTCTTTGAATATTGTTCAAATTTAAGCTGCCTCAACTGATACATGTTAATTCAGTTTGTTTGTGTTACTTACACTTGTAAATCAAGCTTTAGTACTTCATAAAATGATGTTTCTGAGCCTTCATCTTGTAGCCATAACATTTATTTGTCTTTAAGCCTTACTCTTTTAGTTACATATTAGTTAGCTTTTTCCTGCATCTTTGTTCCCAACAAGTATGGAGCACAGTCATACATCGTCAACATGCCTTTGTGAGAATTAAAAGTTAAGTCAATGCAGTTGTAGGTGTTTGATGATGATTTTATCGGTTGTATTTACCATGCTCAGCATTTTCAACTGGAGTTAACTTTATTTCTTAGTCAATCTAGATCTTGATAGGAGGCATATTACCAAGTTGGAAATCTAAGTTGTGACAATCTTGGTAGGGGGCATATGTAGAAACACGTTATCTTGGTGTATAATTGCAGCAGTTTGGGCTGCCTTATTTGCTAATCCTCAATGATAATAGTTTTAGCAACCTATAGACTTTGTATTCTTATTTGACTTTTTATAATATAAATTATCATCCCAAACTTATATCAAATACACATTAGCAGAAATAGAAAGACCATTGGTGTATAATTCCAGCAGTTTGGGCTGCCTCATTTGCTAATCCTCAATGATAATAGTTTTAGCAACCCATAGACTTTGTATTCTTATTTGACTTTTTATAGTATAAATTATCACCCCAAACCTATATCAAATACACATTAGCAGAAATAGAAAGACCATGCGAAGAAAATTGTTTTGTTTAAGCTTACTTCAAATTGTAAAAGTTTAATAATGTTTCAAATTGTATTCTCATTAGATAACAATATATATGAATAAAACTTGGATGTACAATCAATTATAAAATGAATTTATCAGAAATAATTTTATTGCTAAAGTTGAACAGTTTGTGAACTTTGCTAAGAGTTATCCATAATGTATGAATGATAACGAGTTATGGTGTCTGTGTAATCATTACAAATATAGAAATAAAACCTTCCGTGATGAGGATACCGTGAAATGATTTTATGTCAAATTACTACAACTGGTACTATTATGAAAAGTCTTATTTGTATGAACTAATTGGACCTTTTGGTGATTGGTCATCTAGAACAACTACTGTTGGGGAATCATCAACTAATGATATTGCAATGCAATCAATGGTTCACGATGCGATGAGTGCAAGTGATTATTTCAATATAGATGAAATATCAACACCTGAATATTAGCAACTATATGAAATGTTAAAGATTAGTGAAAGAGAAGTGTGGGAAGACATGTTAGAATCAGTGGACTGGCTAGAGGGGGTGAATAACTTGCAAATTAAGAATCCAAATATCTTTCTTTCTATTTTGCAAGGACACACTATAAGTTAGATAAAAATAACATAAAAGAAAGGAGGGACTCCGGATTTACTTGGTTTACAACCTGGGAGGTTGCTAATCCAAGGTAGTAGAAAGCTCACTAAAAAGAACTCCTTCTTCGAGTAAGATCGAAGGCGGAGTATCCCCTTACAGTAGTTAAAAGCGCTTAAACCAAATTATAGAAATAATAGTGAAAGTATAGAGTGTGTGTTTTGAAATTAGAGAATAGAGCCTCTATTTATAGCAAACTGGTCGAAATGATCATTTTGCTGATGTGGCACTTTTGGGGGCACCCTAGACAATTTGGGGCGCCTCCATTAGGCTGAGTCATGATCCGCAACCAATGTTCAGCTGATCTAGTGGCATGGGAGCACCCCGGTTGACTAGGGGCACCTTGGATGGACTCTACTGCTTATCCGCTCCGCAACAGCCCTCTTTAGTGCTTTCGAGGTTACCCTAGTTGATCTGGGGTGCCCTGGTTGATCTAAGGTGACCCAGATGGTCTAAGGCATCCCGGATGGTCTAGGGTGCCCCAGATGAATAGTAAATTTCAACATTTACTATTCTCAATTCTCCTTTGCTTGGGTGATGTTTCGGTCGTACGGAGTTGAGCTCACCCGAACCCAACCCACCCTTCTTCACGAGAAGGCTTCCTCCCAGTTTCTCGTCTATCAGATGTGCCATGCGCATCCTTCTCACTCCACGGTGTAGTCTTTTGTAGCTCCTCATCCCTCGAATGCACCAAGCCCGTTGACTTGCTTCTTGTGCCATCCTTCTTGCTCGCTGCGTGTTCCACTCGACTTTCTCGTGTTCCTAAGTCCCTGCACACTTAGACACAAGGCATCAAAACATAGGGTCTTACTTAACTCGGTTGATCAACATCAAAACTAACCCGAGGTACTTACAATCTCCCCCCTTTTTGATGTGCATTGATGTGCGTAGATTATATATACTTTTATGCATTGTTTGACGCACATATACTTATATTTCATGAGAATAATTTACACGTATTGCACCCTATTTTATTATTATGACATACTTCTACTCTTTTAGTTCGGAGTTTGCGTGTTTTCATTGATAGGAGCATATTTGGAGCATATTTGGAGCTAAAGTGGATTCTGGGTAGCCTGCAGACGAAAAGTAGAATGACCATAACTTTTGACACAATTAAAGTCATGGACCATTCCACCCACCAAAACGAAGATATCTTCAAGACCTACAACTTTACTTTATAGTGAAAGCTAAGAAAACAAATTCTAGCCATGCAAAAAGGAATGGTCGAGCCTCCTAGGCACAGTCATGTTGCTTCCTCCACCCAGACTGCAGACCATAAGTAAAACAGCCGTAACTTTTCACAAGGTTGGAGTCATGGCCGATCCACCACTCAAAATAAAGATAACTTCAAGGCCTACAACTTGTATTCAGAGTGAAATAGAAGAATCTACCATCTAACAATACTAAAAGTCACGGTCGTGCCTCATTTCCAGAGATTTCCCATGCCAGCGTCGTGTCTTTTAGGCACGACTGTGTTGGATTCTAGGAAGCCTATAGACTAAAAATAAAATGGTCATAACATTGCACTCGATCAGAGTTTTTAGTTGAATCAACTTCCAGAATGTAGATAACCTCAAAATCTAAAAAAAAAATTCAGAGTGCAATAGAAGAATCTATCATCTAGCCATGATAAAAGGCACAGTTGTGCCTCACTTCCAGAGCTTTAGGCACGACCATGTTGGATTCTGGGAAACCTGTAAACCAAAAATAAAATGGCGATAACTTTGTGCTCGATTGGATTATTTCCTAATTCAACTTCTAGAAAGTAGAGAACCTCAATATCTACAACTTTTATTCAGAGCCCAACCCGAGATTAAGTGGTTTAAGGTGTAAAAAATTGTGTTTTGTGAAACCTAACAAAGGGCGCAGATCTGGAAATTCTTGGCAAGTATAAAAGGGTCAAGAAAATACTTACTTGAGAATATTTGGTTTGGTGTTCAACCCCTCTCCTTTGGGAAGGGTTCTCCCCTTTGGGGAAAATCCTAGGGCTCTTATTCACCTCCATCCTTGATGATCCATCCACCTCTGGAGCAAGGGAACACCTCCAATGACGCTGAGCTTCATGGATAAGCACTCTCTTCTCTCTATTTCCATATATTGAGTCGTAGTTTGCTATTTTCTCGTCTTGTAATCCCCTTGTGATAGAGTAGTTTTCCCTATTCTAGGATGGAGGGAGTAATTATGATGTGTGATTGTTGTATGAACTATGTATAAGCCCATTTCCTTGTTTAATAAAGTGTTTATGTCTTGTTCTATGTGTATTGTGCCTACTATATTTGACGAAATGTGTGTGTGAGTAATACATGTAGAAGTAAGGGATTTGCCTTTATATTGAGGTTGCTACTAGGTTGGATAATCGGGAGATCCTTAGTAATAGAGGACACCCATTCAACCAGACTTACATACCCTTAGTGACAAAGGGTATGATACTCACCCACTTCCTAAAGTTAAAAGACCTTGACATAGGGGTTATTCCTTACTAGGACATTTTAATGGTATTCCATTCTGAAAATCTGTTAGAATCCCTACAAGAATGTAAGCATGGAAAATAAGGAGATGAATATGCATTAGGGATATTAACTAGCATCATAATGAAACTGAAACCCTAGAACCATTCTCCCCATAGCCAACTTCTCAACCTTCTCTCTTATCCCCTCTCTCAAGACTCTCTCCCTCTCTCTTGCTCTCCTTCTCTCTCTCTCTCTCTCAAGCTCTTGCTCACAAGCTCTCTAGTTCGTGACTTTCAACCAACCTTCGATTGTCTAGATAACTTACTTTGTGAACTCTCTAGTGCTTAATCAAAAGTCCCCGTAGATACGATAATCTTTTATATTATTGATGATGTAACCGTCCACTTGTGGTTTCGTAACATTAAGTCTTGATGGTTAGTGGACTGAACATCTAGCAGGAAGAACTTGATGGGTCAGGGAGGATCAGAGGTCAAGTCGGAGAGTCCTTGGGGATCAAGTGATAGGATGCTAAGCAGAGGAAGCCCAAACGGGTCTGGTGGACCAAGGTTTGTCCAACGGTAAGTTGAGGTAAGCTCTTGGAGTGGAGTGGTTCTTCCGAAAGGAAGAACGGGTAGGAACGAGTCCTTTATATGAGGACATCCTTAAGCATCGATCCAACTGAAATGATTCACTTGAATTCCGATGTCAAGATCGGATAGTTAGAGGACTATCAAACTCATATATACTCATAAAACTACTATTTCTATGCTAACCCATGTTTTGTAGGATCGATAGACTGATCAGTCGGATCGATAGACCGATAGGCTAGATTAGTAGACCAAAAGATGACATGTCAGCCAGGTCCTTCAGTGTGTTGATGTGGCATCGAACGTGGACTGGATGAGTCTCGAATTGTTGATGTGGCACAAGATAAGGACTGGATAGATGACATGGTGAGAAGATAGAATTTGATCTGCTAACGTGGCGAAGGGATCGGTCAAGGATAAGGATCGAGCTGCTGATGTAGCAGAGAAGATTTATCGACAAGCTGATGTGGCGGAATGAGAATTGTTGAAGCCGGATTGGTAGACCGATCCTGGAGATTAGTAGACCGATCGACCAGATCTGGATCCGATATCTACGCTAATCGGTATACCGATCAGGGTTATCAGTAGACTGATCCAGCCCTGTAAAAGAAGCCCTCAAGTCGTGGCTTCATCAATCATTGTTAAAGTGCTCCAACTCGATCATGCTCTAAAACGCCAATGACACAACGACCTACTGCTTTGACAACTGTGCTTACCTTCAAAGTCATTCATTGTCGATTTTGACTTGTGTTTTGTTATTGTCTTTTATACTTGGGTTTTATAAAGGAATGGTAAACGTGTTACCATTCCTTATCTTTTGTAAAAAGGAAAACCTCTTTCTCTTTTGAGAAAGAGGGCATTAGTGGATTGTCCATTCGAAGTGGTCAACGATCGTGGACCTTAGACTAGCAGCCACTAGGCTGTGAACTAAGTAAAAAAGAAAAGGTGTTCTTATTGTTCGTTGTTTTCTATCTATTTCCACTGCGCACATTCGAAAACAAGAAAAGAAGTTTACAAAAATGTGAACGAGCAAAATGCGTTATTCACCCCCTCTCTAACGCTTTCTCGATCCTATAATTGGTATCATAGCAGGGGCATTCTAAATTGGTGCAACCACCATTCGAGCATATTTTTTTCTTTCACTTTATTTTTCATTTATTCTCTGTCTCTCGCACTACTAATCCAAGACCAAGTCTTGGTGCATTATTTTTTCGATCTTTCTTTGTGTAAGTCTTGATGACCTATCAAGAAAGCTACAGCGCCGCCCAACCACCATTGTTTTTTGGAGAAGATTTCATCTATTGGAAGGGTCAAATGAAATACCACCTAAAGGCACATGTGGAGATATGGATAGTAATCCAAACCATATTCACTATCCCCACTAAAGAAGGAGTATCTTTCGCTTGCGACAAATGGGACAACGCAATCAAAAAGATCTAAGCCAACTCAAAAGCTACACAGACCCTCTAGTGTGGTTTGACCAAGGAGGAACTCAATTGGGCTGGACCCTTCAACAACGCAAAAGACCTACAGGAGAAGCTAATAGAAGTACACTAAGTGACTTCTTATACCAAAGTATCTAAACATGATTTATATTTGAATAAATTATATAACATCAAAATGCAGGATGGAGAGTCATCAAGTCAACTACATGCCTGGATCCAAGACATTCTCAATGGGCTACATGCAATCGAACATCCAATGTAGAACCACAATGTAATAATGTATGAATTGAAAGCATTTTCGAGAATGGTCGATGCTTACAAAGTCTCTCAAGATCTTTCAAAAATTAAATTAGACAAATTATTTTCCAAATTAGAATTGTATGAACAGAATAATGCATGCCCGGCCAAGAAAGGTATTGTTCTGATTATAAGTAAAATCAAAACAAAGGAACCAAAGCCCAAGTCTCTAACCAAACCTGAATTTGAAGATGAATCAAATTCTTAAGACGATGAGGAGATCATCACCGAACTAGTCAATTTAGTTTGAAAATTATTCAAAAGAAGGATGGGATTCACCAAACACGAGATTAACAAAGTGATCTAGTCAAAGAACAAGCAAACTGGACCAAGTTGAGCTATGAAATCAAGATATAAAGTGATCTACTACGAGTGCAATAAAAAGAAACCAAGAAGCAATGGAGAAAGAAGGCACTAAAAGAAACCTAGGATAAGTCATTATCAAAAGAGTCAAATGAGGAAGAACAAGCTTAAGAGAGCTTTCTGGCACTATCGACATGAGAACAAGTGGCTAAGATCGAGTCCGAGCCTGAGTCCGGATCCGAATATGAAGTTGAGTCTGAGATAAGCCACGGGTTCGTATCTATTTCAGACGAATCCAGAAATGAGGTAAACTATCCCCTAGTCAACAAGCTTTATTCTTTAATATACGATCTAACTCAAGAACTAGTCAAATCTAATGTATGGGTCAAGTCACTCCAAAAAAAGGTTAAAGCCATTAAAGAGAAGATTAATCCAAGTGTTTCGACTGAACAAGTTCAAACCGGATTAATTTTATATAAATTTATATGATCGAGTTTATTTTTTATAAATTTATATGACCAAGTTAGTTATATATAAATTTATATGACCGAATTAGTTTTATATAAATTTATATGACCGAGTTAGTTTCATATAAATTTATATGACTAGATTAGTTTTATATAAATTTACATAACCAAGTTTGGGATTATGAAGAGAGATATAATACCTCTTCATGAAGAAAGGAAATAATTTGTGCCAAAATCCTATTGAAGTGTCCCCCCTTCTCCTCTTGTTGCCACCAAACACCAAGAAGCCACCACCCTCATTTTGGCTGTTGCTCTTCTTGTGTTGACGGTCATCTCTAGCCGTCAGCCATCCTTGGTGAAGCCCCCTCCGGCTGAACCTTCTCTTGGTTGCAAGGAGTTGGCTGAATTCTCCCTCTTACCAAAACTTCTAGTTTGGCCGAACCTCTCTTTGGCTGGCCAATTATTGGTCGGACCTCTTCTCTTCAATTCGTGTCATCTCCTCCTTTGGCTAGTACCAAATGGAGATGTGGCTTGTTGCTTGCGAAGTTGTCTTGAAGAAAGCTCAACATGAATATCGATAGAGACAAGTCTTGTTAGGCTTGCTAGCTGGTGTCATTTCTGTTAAACATCAATAGATAGGTACAACCTCTAAATGAGTTTTTAATCTATGGTTATGTCTTGCACATGTATGTTCTTGAGGTTGTATGATGTGTGTTGTAATAATTTAAGAAATTGTTTCGCTTTCGTTGTGTGTTTTTCGAAAATATGTATATTTTGTATGCGCAAAAACCCCCAACATGTGATAGTTGGCGTACGTTCATCACCAAAGAAGTAAGTGTAGAGAAGATCGAGGGTAATATCAGAGTGAGGATCAAGAAAAGGTAAGACAGGACATGAAAAGCAATAGAATAGCGAAGATGAGGGACGCAACTCGAGTCGCTCCTGTATCAGGTCAGGTGTGAATAGGATATCAATGCTGCCGACTCTAGAGGAGAATACATTATTGTTGACCTTGACCAAGTTGTTATAGAACTCAACACATAGATCAATGTTTACTGCTTGATTGCAGTAAACAAATGAAGATAGACCATAGTAGCCTATGATATCTATAATGTCTAAGCAGTGGTCGGTGAAGAAATTCCTACTAAGATATATAGTATGCATGGACGAGTAGGTGTTCTGTTCATATCTAAGTATGAGGTCCTTAGAGGAGAACCTAGGGTCAGGTGACGGATCTAAGGAACCGCTCTCAACTCTACGTTTTTGTCTAATATAACAATATTTAAGCAATAATGAGGAAAATGACATATTATGTAAAAATTAAATAAATAATCAAGATTTAGATAAAATTATTATCGAGGCATGGTGGGGTCTAATAAAGGCTTAATCTGAAGCTGGAATCGAAAACGGACTCGAACGAGAGTTTTGGAGGAGAAAAGAGAGGAACACGATGTGGTCTGGGTGGCTATTCATGGTTGCCTATATAAAGGCTCCCTAGGTGATTGGGTAGGGGCTTAGTTGAGCCTAGGTGTCTAATTAGGGCACCATATAGAGGTCACGCGTGCAACTGTGTACCTAATTTTTACTGTCGTAATTAAATGTGAATTTTTGTATACGGGTGACCAGATATGTCTAGGGTCGACTGTGTACCAACTTGTCACCTACCATGGTAAATGTAGTTTAATTTCCTACAGTTGGTTACCGGGTCTCCGGTAAGTTGTACGGGCGATCGAGAAGTCAAACAGTTGACATTTTAGAAAATTAATTTTTCTCTAATTTCACTCAAACCCTAAGTTCAAGCATAAAAATATATCAAAATATACATTAATAGGCATTAAAAAAATAGGAT
>JBBUKS010499968.1:0-14403 GCA_038050645.1 Hedychium gardnerianum | reverse complement strand
TGCATGTAGATCTAGGGTTTTGTTTCTATGTTAAGGTTGCTACTAGACTGGATAATCGGGAGATCCTTAGTGACAAATGATTCTCATTTAACCAAACACTTGTGCCCTTAGTGATAGAAGGCACCGGCACATATTCCACTTTCTAGAGTTAAAAGACGTTGATATAGGAATTTATCCTAGTTCATAGGAGTAATGTTGAGAATTATGAGATGATCATGTTATAGAGACATTATCTAACATCATAGTGAAATCAAAAGCCTAGAATCGCTCTCTAAATCAACCTTCACAATTCACTTCCCTCTCACTTGGACCTAGACCTCACAACTCTCTCTCTCTTAAACTCTTTCTCACACTTCTCTCGCTTAAGTTCGCAAGTTCACAAATTCGATTAGTCTAGATAACTTCCTTTACAAAACCACTAGTGTCTTAATCTACAATCCTTGTGGATATAATAATCTTTTATATTACTGACGACGTTGTCATGCACTTGCGGTTGCGTAACATGCACCAACACTAACATAACAAAATGATCAAAATGGCTAATTTAACCTTCGCTACCACAACATATAAATTCAACCATGTTAAATAACGTATAGGTATTGTTTAACAAATTATATATGAAGATGAGCAGTCGGAGATGAACAACCAGAGATGAGCAAAAAATGCAGTATACTACAACATATAAAAAAATAGCTAAAATCAATCACAAAAAAATTAAAATTAGATGATGATTCTAATCTCGCGACCGGCCGAGCTCACAGTCGGTCGGGCTCGCGGTCGGCCGGGTTCGCGACTGGCCGAGCTCACGACCGACCGAGCTTATGGTCGGCCAAGCTGGCAGTAGCTAGCTCCCGGTAGTGAGCTCCCGACCACAAGCTCATGGTCGGCCAAGATGGCAACTGCGAGCTCCCGGCCGTGAGCTCCCGACTGTGAGTCTCTCCGGCCGTGACCATGCGGAAGAGAAGGAAAGAAGATAGTGGAGAGAGAGGAGTGTACCGTGATCGGAGAGGTCACCAGAATTAGAAGACGCCAGAGAGAGAGACGTCGGAGCCGTGATCAAAGATGTTGCCGAAGAGAGAGGACGCTGGAAAGAGCCACTCAGATCGGGAAATGGCCAAGCAGGGAAGAAAAATTAGGGATGAGCCCTAATTTTTCATTCCAATATTAGCAACAGAATTTATTTCCCATCGCCTCCATCGCTAATTAGCAACGAAAAATAAATTCAGTCGCTAATTTCATCGCTACTCTCAGAAGAGGAAGAGAAATTGGGTCTCAGCCCTAAATTTTTTATCCCGATATTAGCAGCAAAAATTATTCTATTACTAATTAGCAACAAAATTTATTTTTTGTTGCTACTTCGTCTTTATCGAGTGGATGGAAAGAAATTTCGTAGGATAATATAGCAACAAAATTTTCATTCCATCGCAAATTACCGATGGAATTCTAATTCCATCGCTAATCAACGACAGACAAAAATTTCTGTCTCTAATTAGCGACGGATATAAAATTATATCTCTAATTAGCGACGTAATTAGAATTCCATCGCTATTATCAGATTCTCTTGTAATGTAGTCCACTATATAAATTCAAGCACTCATGCTAAGTTTACTCAGACGAGCGAACAAGTGAGGGAAATGAATCAACTGCGGAAAAATATCCATGTGGGGAGAGAATGGAAAAGAAAATAATACATCGGGAAGAGAAAGGGGAGAGAAAAGAATCCATCGGGAAAAGAATTCGTCTGGAATAAGAGAAGGCAAAATGGAAGAGAAACTCGTGAAGGAAGAGAAAATCATGCGGGGATGCCCACTCTCATGCTCATGAGCGGTCATGCTCGCAAGCGATCGTGCTTGTGAGCAGTTGTGCTTGCGAGCGGTCTTGCTCGCTAGCGACCGTGAGAGCGCTCGTGAGATGTCATGCTCACGAGAGGTCATGCTCATGAGTAGTTGTGCTCGCAAGCGACCGTGCTCGCAAGCGACCATGAGATGTCGTGCTCGCGAGAGACCATGAGCGATAGTGCTTGAGAACGACCATGAGTAACCATGCTTGCAAGTGAACGTGTGAACAAGCTCGTGTTCGTGAGCGATCGTGCTCGCGAGTGGTCATGCTCATGAGTGGTCATCGTTGTGAGCAATCTTACTTGTTAGTGGTCGTCCTCACGAGCGTCCATGCTCGCAAGCGGTCATGCTCATGAGTGGTCATCCTCATAAGTGGTCGTGCTCACAAGTGGTCGTACGGGGATGCTGCGTGAGCGACCGTGAGGGGGGATGCCACCACTCGAGCGGCAATGAGGGCCGCCACTCGTGCACGCAACACAGGGAGGGACGTGAGAGACACAACGGGAAGGGAAGAAACGTGATCCGCCAAGTAAACTAAGAAAAAAACTTTTACCACGCAAAAAAAAATTCCTGAATTTTTGAATCCATTAAACTAAGCATTAATCTGATAGATATTGAAGTAGAGAAAACTAAAAAAAATTGATGGATTATTTGATATTGAACATTTTTGTGGCATAGCCACTACAATCTTATAAAGACATCATAGATAGTTCTAGAATGATATTAGTTATTGCAAAAATAAATTGATTATAAATAATTAGGTTCATGAAACCTCACAATGCATGCATCCATTTTAATTTTATGCATGCATGTGCATTAATTCTATGCATGTATGTGCATTAATTCTCAAAATTAACTTTTAACACTCCCTCTTAATTTTGAGAGATCTAATACTCCAAGTTTTTGACGTAAATAGAGAAACTTTTTGATTGAAAGTGGCTTTGTAAAGATATCGGCTACTTGATCTCCAGATTTGCAGAAAGCCAATTCAATTTCTCCTTTTCTTACTAACTCTCTAATGTAGTGATGTCGTAACTCGATGTGTTTTTTGCAACTGTGAAAAATAGAGTTCTTGGTCATTACAATAGCAGACATATTGTCACATAAGAGTATGATTGGTGCAAATTATTCTTGCTTCATATCCTTGAGAATTCTCCTTAACCAGACAGCTTCACATGCTTCTCCACTTGCTGATATATACTCAGCCTTGGCAGAAGACATAGCCACAGTATTTTGCTTCTTTGATGACCAAGAAATAGGCTTTGTTCCTATGAAGAAAATATAGCCCGATGTACTCTTGCGATCATCTATTGAACTTGGCCAATCGTTATCAGAAGAAAAAAAACATGCAATTCACTATCTTGTTTGACTTCAAATATTAGTCCATAATTCTTAGTTTTTTGCACATATTTAAGAATACGTTTAGCTACAACAAGATGAAGTTTACTAGGCTCGCTCATAAAATTTGAGACAACGCCAGCAGCATACACAATGTCTAGTCTTGTATTTGTGAGGTAAATGAGTGATCCAATGAGTTTTCTGTAGATGGTTTCATCAACCTTCTTAGCTCCATCATTTATTGAAAGCTTATTATTGACTACCATAGGAGTATAAGCGGCTTAATTTTATCATCAAATCAGCAACATATTTTTCTTAAGAGATGAAGATTCTCCCATTCTCTTGCTTCACTTGCATCCCAAGAAAATATTTTATAAGTCCTAGATCTGTCATCTCAAATTGGCTTATCATGACTTTCTTAAAATCTTCAATCATCATGAGATTATTGCCCATATATATCAAATCATCAACATAAAGGCATGTTATAAGAAAATTTGTTGTACCTTTTGTCTTCACATACAAAGATGGCTCACTTGGACTTCTTTGGAACCCATCTCTTTTGAAAATAATTGTTGATTTTGCTATTCCATGCTTGTGGAGCTTGCTTTAAATCATAAAGAGCTTTTTGAAGTCGATACACCATATTTTCTTGACCTGTAATTGCATATCCTTGTGGTTGATGAACATATACCGCTTCTTCTATTTCTCCATTCAAAAATGCAGATTTAGCATCTAGTTGATATACAACAACTTGAGTTGAGCGGCAAGAGCCATAAATGTACGAATAGTTTTCATGCGAACAACTGGTGCAAATGTCTCGTCGAAGTCAATTATGGGCGGTTGAGCATAACCCTTGGCAACAATGCGGGCTTTGTGCTTTTGAATAGAGCCATCTTTGTTGTGCGTAGTCTTGAAGACCCATTTTAAGCCGATAATGTCTTTGGATGATGGCTTTTCAACGGGCTGCGAAGTATTTTTTTCAATCATCTTTATTTCTTCGTTCATGGCTTGTATGCAAACTTCTTCTCCATCAGCATCCTCTTAGTTTTGGGGCTCACTAGCAACAAAAGCAACATCACATACTTCATATATTTCTTGCAATGAACGAGTCTTTTTTGCTGGTGAGTGTATTCGAAACCAACTAATCATGACTTGATGAAGAACTTCGAGTTTCTTGATTTGGAGAAATTAAATGAGTGACTTCATTATCTTGTGAAGGTGCTGCATGTGAATCCAGTGGATGAGGAGGGGTTGCATGTGAATCCAACTCTTTGTCTTCCCATTCCCATGCACTTCATCAAAAATTACATCTCTTGAAATTATCAACTCTTGAGTGTTGGGATTATGTAACCTGTAGCCTTTAGAATGATTACTATAGCCAATGAAGATGCATTTCTCTCCTTTTTCATCAAACTTTTCTCTATTATGAGGAAGAATATAATAATAAGCCAAAGAACCAAAGAACCAAAGATCTTAAGATGACCAACCTTTGGTTTTCATTAGAACCATGTTTCATAGGGTGTCATGTGTTCGACAGCCTTTGTTGGAGATCTGTTCAAAAGATATACAGTCGTATTAATAGCTTTGACCCAGTAGGTGTTTGGTAAACCTTTGCCTTTCAACATGCTTTGAGCCATCTCCACAATGCTATGATTTTTTCGCTTTGCAATGCCATTTTGTTGAGGACTTTGTTAAGTTGCCTTGTTATGCTCTTTTCTTTGCACTAGTTTCAAAATGGCTTTGAAATAAATTCTCCTCCTTGATCTGTTCTGAAGCCTTTACTGACCTACCACTCTCTCTTTCAACATAAGCCATAAATTGAAGAAATTTAGAGAAAGCTTTAGATTTTTTCTCAAAGAAAATATACCCACATCATCCTTGAATAATTATCAACAAATAAAAGAAAATATCTTTTATTGTTCAAGGAATAAGTTTTGGTCGGACCACAAATATCAACATGTAATAATTTTAGTGGA
This sequence comes from Hedychium gardnerianum, assembly GCA_038050645.1. Taxonomy (NCBI): domain Eukaryota; kingdom Viridiplantae; phylum Streptophyta; class Magnoliopsida; order Zingiberales; family Zingiberaceae; genus Hedychium; species Hedychium gardnerianum. The sequence continues at coordinate 9,251 of JBBUKS010499968.1, read as the reverse complement.
GTTGTAGCTCTCCATGAGAATTTAGGAAATGACATTCTATGGATTTTTCCATAAACACATCCTTCACAAACTCTTCCTCTTGCGTCAACAGAAGGTCGCCCAATAGCCATAGCCTTTTTATTCAACAATTTAAGGCTCTCATAATTTAAATGCCCATATCTCATATGCTAAAAACATTGAATCATTTATAACTCCCGACTTTAAAATCAGATTTTTATTATAAGACATCCATATTGGGAATACTCTATTTGATGCCATAGGTACTATAGTTATTGTTTGATCGTTTTCCTTGTCAATAATTGTGCATTTATTCCTATCAAATGTGAGTATATAACCATTTTAAAGTTTGAAGTCATAAATGATTCAATGCTTTGGCATATGAGGTATGGATATTTAAATTATGAGAGCCTTAAATTGTTGAATAAAAAGGCTATGGCTATTGGGCTAAATTTTGTTGACGCAAGAGGAAGAGTTTGTGAATGATGTGTTTATGGAAAAATCCATAGAATGTCATTTCCTAAATTCTCATGAGCTTCAAGAGAACCCATTAGTTCATAAATAGTGAGTGTACACAAATTTTTAGATTCCTCAATGATAGTAACAACATGTTGAAATTTTTTGTGGTAAATCCTTAAAATTTTGTCAACTATTTTTTTTCTTCAATAGTGTCACCACAACTTCTAATCAAGTTAACTATCTTAGTAATTTTTTTAAAAAAATCACATACCCTTTCAGTTTCTTTCATGGACAAATTATCAAAATTGGTCAATGGAGTCCGTAATTTGATGGCAGTGATTTTCTTTGAACTTTGAAATTATTTGTTTAGAACTTCCCAAGTATCCTTAGTCTTTTTTATGCCGAAAATGCAAGGAAAAATCGACATGCTCAATCCTTGCTGGATGTATTGTAGTGCATTTGCATCCCCTTTGATATTCTCCTTATATTATCGTTATTGAGTAGTTGTCCATGTTGGAGGAGCCATTGGTGGTTCTTCGTAGCTTTATTCAATTACTTTCCAAAGATCCTGTGAAATGAAAAATATTTCCATCTAAATACTCCAATCATCACAGTGCTCTTCATAAAAATTTGGAACTTGACTTGGAGAGTATTAGAAGAGGGTATTTGCCATAATGAAAGGAAAGCATGTAGACGCTCTGATATCACTGATAGATGTTGAAGTAGAGAACAATATAGAAATAGAGAAAATCAAAATCCGATGAATTATTTGATATTAAACATGCTTGTGGCATAACCACTACAATCTTGTAAAGATATCATAGATAGTTCTAGAATGACATTAGTTATTACAAAAATAAATTGATTATTTCATAAAACCTCACAATGCATGAATGCATGTATGTGCATTAATTCTCAAAATTAACTTTCAACAATAAGAACATACAGGAACAAAATGTCAAATAAGAAGAAAGAAAAGTAAAGGCAAAACCCGATTTTTAACACGTTGGAAAATCTTTGAGCAATTCTATTTCTAGGCTGAAACACACTAGAGTTTGAGGAATATGAGTAAACACAAATGCTAAGTGGGTAAACAAAAAGTATGAATATTTAATTTTCATTAAGAGTTCAAGAATATGAATGAGATATAATTTTCTTTTTTGCACTAGATTTCCAAGTTAGAGTTTTATTTAATGTATCGGCAACTCTTAATATTTATTCCACTCATTCATATCCACTTTCAATTATCACTATTTGTCTATGATAGACAAATCTAGTAAAAAGTGAAAAACTAGTCAAACCTATAAATAATGATATCTAATACATGGGCTAAGACCCTCACTGGTGATAAACAACAATTTAACATCGACACCTAGAATAAATAGGGTTTATGGATGACCCATAGACGACCTATGTTACCACATCTTTGTGAGAGATCAATAGCTCTGAGGTTTTGAAGGTCCAATAAAAGGCTAATTTTTCTTTTTACTATTCATATCAATCATATATTCCTTTTGGGGTGTTCAGATTTAAGTGTTATTTCATTTTGAGTTTTCATTGTGAAGTAATTATTTGTAGTTTGGGTATATGAAGCAACTAACCTAGTCATTGTTTAATATCAATTGCACAAACTTAACACTGACTAAACAATTTTTTAAATAGGGTTTCAAATGCTAAGTAGCCACAATGTTCATAAGTGGTTAGGATTGACTATGTTGTCTTGAGGATGTTTTGATATCTTTGACAAAGAGTTTATGTTTGGGTACTGATATGTGTGAAGGGAGGTGAGAGAGAAAAGGTTGACAGAGAGAGGGGGATAAAGAAAAATGGCCACCATTGTAGGCTCTAGTTGGGTGGTAACATGCGCATGGTGGAGGGGTCGGGTAGTGAGGTTGCATGAAGAGGAAGAGGAGAGTTGCAAGAGAGTTTAAGAGAGGAGCACATGGAATGATGGAGAGAAAAGAATATATATAATTTGTAACCTTCCAAAAACCCCATTAAACCCATCCAAAATGCGACCGAACCTAACTACTAACTACCTAAGTAGCTTGATCCAGCTCTAAATTGACTAAAATGAGTCAAAACGGAGCTCGGTTCGGACCCACTTGACACTAATCATCATGCATTCCTGATGGATGCAATCAAGCCCTAAACTAACTCTCAATGGACCCCCCAAAATTCAAAATATTAATTTGGTTCAGCTTGATTAGCCATAAAATTTTAAAATTAAATAATGAAAAATAAATTAAAATAGAACAAAATTTGATACATAACAGAATCAGGAATAAAATTTGTAAAGACTCTTTTTCCCCACAAGATATTGGTTGTGAGACGATACCCATTTAAGCAACAAAGTGTAAAACCCTTTTTACTGTGTAGAAAAGTGGTGAGCAAGACATCATGGTGATTTGCACCTTCTCTACTGTTATGCAATATGAAAGAAAAATAACAGTTAAAATAACTAAAAATAATAGGTCCTAATTGGTGAAACTTTTCCTTTTCTGTTCTATTTTACTCTTTCTCAAATCAAATAATAGAAGAAATGTGTTCCAATTAGTTTTTTCCTTCATTTATACAAAGAGCAAAACATTTTCACAAACCAAAACAAAAACTTTCAGATCTTTTTCTCGTCTCTTAACTTTTCTCCCAATCCATTATCGAAGCAGAATAATTCTTTACATGTTACCACTGCATCATTAGTTCTTCTGTTCTCTTTAATTTATTATGAAATTTATACAATATATGTAACTATTTAGGGTGGAATGACTTGATGCAATTAAGATTTTAGAATCTTGTTTTTTTTATGACTGTTTGTTTTTTTGTACAGGACATGATGGGTATCCCTTATTTAACTTTTGCACAGTTTAACTAGAAAAAATATTAATTTTCACTACAATTGACTAGCAAATATTTCGATATGCCTCAATGGAATATAAGTTTTTCTCTAAAATTCTCTTCACTACCATTAAGCAAACTTTCATAATTTGAATTCCAAATTCTATTCTTGTATCTTCCAAAAAGTCAAATTTTTAGAAGAGAAGGACTTGAGATATAAAATGAGACAGTTGAACAATTCATTATGTGCCGATCTGCACAGATGATACATACTGTTCCACTTTGTGTATTAAAGCTTAAACCCACCAATATAAGTGAAACTTACATGTTTTTCCTGTGCCAACATTGTTGTCCCATGTAGGTTTGCACAGATGATATATACTGTTCCACTTTGTGTATTAAAGCTTAAACCCATCAATATAAGTGAAACTTACATGTTTTTCCTGTGCCAACATTGTCGTCCCATGTACACCCACAAACTTGGGTTTCAGCCTATGAAAAGAAAAAGAACCCTATGAGACTTATTTAAGTCATTTCAACTCAAAACCAAATCTTATTTAGGCCTAATTCAAAATAGTTACTCAACTAACAAACGATTTGGGTTAATTCAAGCCTTAGGTATGATGATAGATTGATAGCTATATATAGTAGATAGCCATATATTGTATATGTAACTACAGATACAAGGATTACATTAAGTCAATAAATTCATGAGTGCTCAGCTTAAGTCAATGATTGAATTTCATAATGTTCGTGACCTTCTAACTGCCTTGGTTCCAACATCATACGGTGACAAATCAAATTAAAGCCCAAAAGATTTACTTGTATCCAATTCTGTATATATTCACGGTCCAATTTCCATCATGATAATTTAACTTACAATCTATATTTTGGGAGTAATATTTAATTTGAGCGATTGAAAACTATGATGCTATAAGAATTAAGAAGCAATGTTCCAAATCCAATCCAGTACAAGGCACTGATTTTGATTTGAGTGAAATCTGCTAGTATCTCTTAGATTCTCTTACGGGTACGATGTGTTGAAATTGACATGCTTGTTATCCCTTTTTATTGTTTCTTATGAAATCCAAGCCATTATGAAACTAATATTTTCTTATTTCTAGAAGTAAACAAGTCAAATAAAGAGACAAACAAAAGAGTGGAGCCAATTCAAAATCATGGTCATGCCTTGGTGTTGGTATGGCTTAACATCGAGATGGCACCTTTTCGTTGAGAACTCGGGAAATAATTATCGGACACACTTGTTTGTTTAAATAAGATAATCTTTTGGTAGTTGAGGCTTTTTTCCATTGATATTAATCATCACCTTCATTGTAATAAAGTTGCGTTAATCTCTACTATTTTGGGTCAGCAATGTTGGGATCGATGATGCCGCTAGGAGGAGGGGGGGGCGTGGGGGTAAGTAACGATTCACGATTCATTCTTGTTTGTCGATGGTGTGTTCATTTACAAAAGGTTAATACACAGTGGAAAATATAAATAACACACAAAACAGAACAAGCACAAGGGACACTTTGATTTTATGTGATTCAGAACCCCCGATTTCTACTTCGCAACCTAGCATTCTAGCTATATCACCACTATACTTTCTCTTTCTTTGACACCTATTGGAGGCGGAGAAATCTCTTACAAACCTATTCTTTTACAAGCAACACAAACACATGTTGGATCGAGAAAGCGCTAGAGGAGGGTGAATAGTGCGCTCCATACGCACGCGTTCGGAATTTGTTCGAAAAACAAAGTCGTACAGCGAAATATTAAAAGCTGAATAGAAAAGAGATAAGTTGGTTTTACTTGGTTCGTAATTCGTAGTTACTACTCCAAGGTCCGCAATCATTTTGATTGCTTTCGATGGACAATCACTAGAGAAGAAGGTTCACTTCTTTTCCAAAGATAGGGTTCGGTAAGACTCTCACCGACCCATAGAATAATTCGTACAAAGAGAAGCGATAATGAAAAAGAGAAGCAACTAATTTATGCGTTACCAAAAGCTAGGCTCATTTGAGCTCGTTGCGGTGTTGTTGCATCGTTGAAGCTTAACTGTAGCAGCATTTCGAAGTTAGCGAGGCGTAGAATAACTCTTGGAATGATGTCTTGAAGCTCTGGTTGAGATCTTTTATAGCTGACTTTGGGCGCTTGGATCTGCTCAGAGCACCTCCATCGAGACCTATCCGATCTGACTCCATCAGCTTCTGGGAGCCTGGATTCCTTCCGGGTGCCTGGATTGATTATGTGACACCATCTGGTCAAAGCTTTATCTCGCCTTTTTTGCTTTGTCTGAGCGCCTAGATATTGACGTGCACCGCCCAATCAAAGCGTGCCACCTCATCTAGAAGCGAGCTTGATTTCAAACCATCAGGGCGCCTAGATCCATTCGGGGCACTCCGACTTCCGGTCGCTTGGATCCTCTTGGGCGCCCGGAGTTCCTTGTTTTCGACCAGCTCTCATTTTTAGCTTTTAGCTTCCTGTATCACCGTGTTAGCACAAGCAAATAATATTATGATCGACAACTTTCCAAGTTATCTGATCTCAACTTCAGGTCTCCTGTGAAACCTTAAGGTGAACCACTCTTTCCGAGAGCGCGTTCTCACTATTCCACTCGGGAGAGTTTACTTTGTGCCAAACTTTCGTCCGCCTAATCTGTTTGGATTTTTGCTCAGCTTAATCTTGACCCTCGGTAATTTCCGCACCTCCGGTCCTCGATCCCTAGCGTTTGGTGTTCTCGACCCCCAGGGCTTCCTGTCCAATATTCAAGACTTCCTACCCTGTCCCTCCGGTTTCCTTGCCTGGTTCCTCCAACTATGACTTCTTTACCTAGCCACAACTAGGGTTTTCCTGTGAACTTGAATAGTACATTAGAATACCACATCACTTAATTTTGACCCTTTGCGAATATTAAAACTTAGGTTTGATCGTATGATACTTTTTGCACCAACAACACATACCAAAATAAAGATGTAAAATCAAATACAATGTAAACAACAATTTACACAAGTGATTTTTGCTTTGCTCACAGTTTAGTTGCTTTTGAATTGCTTCTTGAAGGGTCTAGAATGCATCAACACTCCCCTTTCAAAAACCCCAAGAATTGTTCAAAAACCTCTATGAAATCCTCTTTTATAAGCTTCAAGTTGTGGCCAAAAATTACTCTCGATTGCTATTCCATAGCAGTCGACTTATACCTCTGATTCAATTTTACCAGGGTTGATCCGATTGATCTTAACATACGAGGATTTCCTTTGCCTAACACTTGGTTAATCTTGACCCGCTGGGATTTTCTTTGCCTAACATTCGATTAATTTTGACCTGTCGAGACTTCACCATTGCTTAGCATTCGATTAACTTTGACCTATTAGGACTTCCTGTCTTGTGCTTAATATCTGATTAATCTTGACTTGCTAGGCTAGGACTTCCTTTGCCTAACACCTGGTCAATCTTGACCCGTTGGGATTTTCTTTGTCCAACATTCGATCAACTTTGACCTGTCGAGACTTCACCATTGCCTAACATTCGGTCAACTTTGACCTACTAGGATTTCTCGTCTTGTGCTAAACATCCGATTAATCTTGATCTGTCAGGACTTCTCCATTGCCAAACATTCGGTTCTCCTTGATATGTTCGGACTTCCTTCATTGTCAAGTGTTTGGTCAACTTGATCCACTTGAACTTCACGTATCATGTCAAATGTTACTTGGACTTTATCCTTGCCAATTCCTTGTTGGAATTCTAACCGTGTCCGATCAACTGTGACCTATTTGGAGTATCCGGTCAACCATTACCTACTTGACTTTTTGCTCAACCATCTAGCATCGAGCACCTATCTTGGTCAATCTTGATTCGAGGTCGATTGCACAAACAATCTCCTTCTCTAACAATCTCTCCTTTGACATGATGTCTTGCTCAATCGTCAAGCATATTGATCAACTAGCACGTATCTGATTAACCTTGAACTACTTCACAACGTCAAACATATTGATAAAGCATCGAGTCAATTCGAACTTAGTCAACTTTGACTATAGATCAATTGCACCAATAAGTTATAATACTCTTTATACATATCTTGATTTCTATGCAAGAATATACTACAAATAATCCTTGTGATGAATCAGGTAACACCGAACTTGGGGCGACCGGCTCCGTAGAAGTTTCCCATCGACCGTTAGGGTAAATCGGGAAGCACTTGCGGCGGACGGCCTAGAAGCCCAATATCTTGTGCGCTTTATTTGGAGGAAAAATCCCTACAAATATGCAGAGATTGAACCACGGGTGCCTGAGTGATAATTTGACGTCTCTCTGCTGCACCGTAGCCTCAGGGGCCACAAATACTCCTTGTGAACCACAATACGATAGATAAATAATTATAAATATAATCTTTGCAAATTTCCATGAAATCTTATTGAGTCTAGTTTTGTCTCTTGGACAATTGGGAACGTAAAAAAACGCAATAGATTGATACTCTACCATTTAAAATGTCATCAACTAGATCTTTATCTACATCGACTTTCAATTTGATTTTGATCTCCACAACTTGATTCTTAAGATGTCACGCCCTGGGAATATACTTATCTGTCGAAAAACGGACAACACCTCTCTTGTAACCGTCACATATCCTGGCTACATAAGCATCAACAATTGATAATAATCACATTCCACGCATTAATATTTACAACTAACCTATACCACATCAAATATATATAAAATCACTCAAGGAAATAGGAGATATACTAAACAAGCCCATACGGCTTAAATCCAACCACAATAGTGTAAGTCTACATGACTTGCACACAAACTAGAAAAATATCCAAAGTGTCAAAACCAAAAACCCAAATCTGATATCCAACGATCAAAAACTAATTTTATTACAATGTAAGAACGAAAACTCAGTTACTAAATCCATATGGAAAAGTAAAGAGAAAGTACGAAGCGGAAAATGAGTACACCCTCAGGATGCTATGGGACAGGAGGACGGGATCTCCAGCGACTCACGTAGTGTTTAACAACTACCTGAAGAAAATAAACATACAGGTGGTGAGTTCAAAGTAACTCAGCGGGTGAAGAAGAATAGTGCATGATTAATATAGATGAGGAATCAAAAAAATACAGTCTCGAATAGGAAAGTACTAACCTGATCAAAGGAACAGTAATAACAAAAATTACTTAAAATAGGTCTGATCAACTGGGTATAAAGTAGTGATCGCAAAACAATACAAAATCTGAAACAGTGCTACTCAATACTCAGGAGCGTCATAAAAATAACATAAATCCTTTACAAGTAAGAAAAACACATCCAATGTATTAAGTCACCATATAAGATCAACAATCGTCCAAGCATATACAAATCCACCATAATAATGCATATGCAAGTGCAAATACATATGCAATGCAAAGTCACTCCTACTTACCACTCCAGCCATCACTACATCAATGTGATCGAATGGGTAGGACCGTGACTACTATACGCACTACATACAACCACTACTCTCCAGTGGAACGAATGGACAGGATGACAAAGTAGCTATCTAGCTACATCATAAGAGATCCCTGTCAGTATATACTCCATACGACCACTACCCATGAGTGGTTGAGGTAGCTCGACCCGAGATACTGCTCACACTCCAGCCATCACTATCCCGAGTGATCGAGCGGGCAGGAAATATGACTAATGACCCTCTCACCCACAAGGGATACATAGTCATCAACATGCAATAAAATAAAATACTACTATGACATGAAGCATTAAAACATATCATAGATATAATCAACTACAAATGACAATATCACAAGCATATTCGAAAACATATATCCACAAAAGTGAATGTACATAAAAACTAGCAAATGACTACTGATCTTATATGAGTAGCCAAATGAGAGACTGTATCAACAGCAAAGAGATTTATCTCTAAGGTCAAGCATCAAGTATCAAACTCATGATAAACAAG